>LPNX010653965.1:78909-101509 GCA_001517045.1 Pseudotsuga menziesii | reverse complement strand
TATATATGTTATTATTTTTCTTAAGTTAACTTTAATTATTTACATTCACATAAATATTTTAAATAATTTAACAATATAAATTGTTTATTAATTTTTATACACACACACACATCCCCAAGGGTTATATTAGGTGGTCATGAGCCATGATATATCTCCCCCCAAAGTTGGCGAGGATACGAGTTCAACTTTCTTGATCCCCTCGGGGTTAGGATCTATAATCATGGCCGATAGTTTGCCCTAATTACCTTCATGGATCATGAGGAAGTACTCGAATGTTTTTTTGTGATTCATTCCATTGAAAAAAAGAAGGAAAAGTGCGGGTGTGGGTGTGTGTGTGTGTGTGTGCATGCATACACATGTTATCCTTCCTATGTTGGATATTTTCCACTAAATGAGATATTGTTCATTACAAAAACATCTTGTGGAGATTTGGTTTCCCTACAAAAAATGTTGTTGATAATGCACCAACAGTTAGGTGTGATGTGGAAATGGTGGAATTTTATCTTAAGTATAACATATCTATGTCATTCAATGAATTATTATCCTCAATAAAATATTATCATAGGGTATTCAAAAAATAATTTGAATAAGAATATAAAGAAAACTCTACAGGAAAATAAGAAATCTTGGGAATGACACATAAGGAATATGTTGTGGATTGATAAGATCAGCAATAAATGATCAGCCAATAAGTTAAAAATAAATCATAGAGAGAGACACAATATAGACACAAAAATATGCATGCATGAGGGTTTTACCCTAGAAACCCTTCTTGTAAATTCAACATGAGAGGTATATCATCTTTTACCCGTAGCCATTATAGCCAAGTCAACCAAGTCAAACTAACACAAGGAAATTGAGTCATTTTACAATGAAGTATAACAAGTATTTAAATATATTTCATCACAAGTGAATACCATGGACCTATAAACCACCAATAGTAATGTTAGGGTCCTACCCCAACCCCCTTAATATATAGGTTTTGATGAGAGATGTTTCCATGAGAATAAATATAAGGAGAAAAAATTATTGATGGCCACTTTTGAGGAAATTTATGATTATAAAACTAAAGCTATAACCCAAAGGTCCTTCATTCAATTGCAGAAGACATTCCCTTGTCTAGTATAGTGGAGGTGGAACCCCATATCTCCATGAATGTCATGACTAGTATCTATGCTCCTTTAACCCTCATATTGATTTCTTGTATCAAACATTGCAAAGTCATTGTCTTAATTGTAAATGGTAGAACACATAACTTCATTCATCGATGTGTTTCCCAAGAAACATGTTGCTACATCCATGTTGTGAACAAATTCCAAATCATGATTGCTAATAGAGGATTTATGAAATGTGGTGGTCATTGTGAAAATGTTGTTGATGTTTGAGCAAAATTGGAGAAGCTTGAACTTTAAAACTTTTATCAATCAATTTCATGACATATTAGTTCATAAATCAGCCACATATGAATCTCATGAATATATCAGCCACCTAAATATATCATCCAAATATAAATCTCATAAATATATCAACCACATAAATCGGCTCCATAAATCAGCCATATGAATCAATCAACCATGAGAGACAAGATATACCCTGGGACAAACCTCCAAACATGGATGATGAAAAACCAAGAAATTATTTGAGTATGATAGATATATTTATAGAGAATGGTTTACAACACATAACAACATTTCTGATAAGCGATATCACCTCAGTAGTAAAGAAGAGAGATCTAATGTAACCCTGCAAAAACAAGGCATATGCCTACCATATTAATAGCAATCCAAAAACCCTAGCATGTAGACGGTATCACATAGGAGGCTCCATGTAGAAGGTAGTGCATAGGAGGCTCAATAAACACACTAAGAGCACCACATAGTGATTTCACAAGGAGGAGCTAGCTAGAACTCCCTCCACGCAAACATTAGCACCCTTCCTTTCCTCAATTATCTTTAACTGAATGTTCATTATCTTCAACTGAAAGTGAAATGAATTGATCTGAATATTAACTATCTTGAACTGAATTTCAACTGACTTGAACTAAATGTTAACTTACTTGAAATGAATGTTAACTAACTTGAACTGAAATTAATATTTAACTGACCACTGATCACTTTGTTAACATGCTAGCTTAAGTATCTTTAGTGCTTCACTCTTAGTGCCGTTCATGCACAATTTACATTGTTAACTTTTGAATGGATATCTTTAGTTAACTGATGCATGTTGATTGATGAACATTAAGATCTTCTTTAATTAATTGGTTACATTCATTGATGGTTCAATTGATGCTTTGAATAAGGTATTGGTTAAGGAATTCATATTTTACTGAAGCTTTATAACTTGATTTCACTCATGCATTTGTGTGGGTAATTCAAAGTTCTCTTTCTCTATGCATTATCTCATAATCATTAAATAGTTAATGCATGGTCCATATGCGTATTATTTAACCATCTTAGCATATCATACACAGAAGAATTATTCCATACATATTGATGATCATATATATTACCTCGTGCCATATAGTCATATGCTAAAGTAATTCACTCTAGTGGTAGCTAATCCCTAAAGGTGACATATAACACTCAGTGACCATGACTAGCAATGTATCACATATTATAACCTCATGACTTGATACAACACAATTCCATCTCCATAAGTGGAAATCCACTCTCATAGGGTACCATCTATGAGAATCGTTGACTTGATACAACACAAGTATAGACTTGATACCACATAATTATTGGAGAATGACTCCTGATGTTGTACAATCAACACTCCCTCTCAGTGAGGGAGACATTATCTACTTTACCAGGAATTTCCTTCCATACCAAGCTTATCTCGAAAGTATCTCAACTTCATCACTGACAATGGCTTGTCCAAAAATTTGCAATATGCTCATCAATAGTTATGTAGTAAAATATTTTCTTTATAGGAAAATAACTTCAATGAAGTAAAAATTCATATCAATGTGTTATATCATAACACATAGAGTTTTTTCAAAAAGATTGACTATTAACACCTAATAACTATAGGCTCAAGTATTTCACCCTAGTAGGCATCTTCCCAAGCTACACTACTCCTTGGTGGGTAGTACTATCCGCAATACACTTTGCTTAGTACTACCTAAAATACACCTTTATTCCGTAGTACTACCCATAATACTTGGATTATGTAGTACTAACCACAATATACATATCTTATCTTGGGTTAAAACAATAGCTGGATAGCACAATAGGTCTACCACGTATCAAATAAAATAAAAATCTATTCTAATGTACCTCAAAGGTACTCAAACATATGCTTATCAATAAGCATAAAAATCCAATAGGTCTACTGGGTACTTTAAGAGAGAAACCAACTACTTATTCAAAGTAGCATCATCTGGATCTGATCCAGGATGTGGTTTCTCTAAACTAGAGTCTATGGATTTCATATCCATCATATACAACATTATACATAAAATGTGTAATATCATGCATAAAGAGAGTCTCATATTTTCTTTCAATATTCAATATTTGTTGGCTTCAATAATCGTGTTCTATCTAGAGAATTTCTATGTGAGATTTCCATTTTCTATTATGTTCTTCAAGGCCTGATCACTTTCTCGATGATTCTTCTTTTTATACTACAGCACCCCAACTACCTCTCTAAGAGGTTTAACTGTTCTCTAACAATCCATACTATAGCTCTTCTTGAGTATTAATAGTATTTGAGACTTTGACCATGTCTTTGCTCAAGTGGATTATCTCCACAACGTATCACAACCCATGGTTTCCTTATTTATGTATCATGACTAAATAGTTTGAGGAATTTTAACTTTTTTTTCTTGTGAAGATACATCAATAATCCCTCTTCAACTAGAGGATTATTTTATACTACACCAAGTTTGTTCTGGATACAGGCTTAGTAAATTTGCTGAAATTTTTTCTCATCCATGGATATGTATAGGAGTTACACAACTTCTTTCTGCACCATGTTTCAGATATAACTAACTAGGAATTTTGTGAAGTTTTACTACTTCACAATATTCTCTATATGAGCAACATATTTGATGTGATATTTCTTTATTATTGTACTAGTCATAATACATATGTCTGTGAAACTTACTTTCATTGACCAAGACATGTGTAAATCCACATGCACTTTGTACCAAGTAGGTAACAAAACACATGCTTTGTTGTACATGTATATGTACTGACAGTAAATCATATAACTAATCCTGGGTCCTGTATAGATATATCTAACATCTATAAGATCCTACAAATATGAACAAGAAGCATATGTATCTTTATGCATGTGGTCATGCATTTATAATCCATTGTTCTTGAATCCTTTCAAGAACTCTATTGAACACTTTTCCTCGACAAAAGAAAAATCTTATCCAATGATTTTTTCACCTCCAAACTTAAGAATCTTCCAAGATTCTTACATATAGATTCCTTTTGAATATGAGCACCATTAAGTTTTCTACATATCAGGAGTCTAATTAACCAAATCCATTGGTTTTCCAGGAGCTGGCAAATCTAGCTTCTCCCTCTCAAACTCTAGGATGTGAGAATCATAATTTGAGTCCTCCGTCATAGAGACTTATACTCCTCTATTTCTAACACATATATGAATATAAATAGGATAAATGAATTACCTTCAGGAATCTTAATTCTCTCAGAATAATATTAGGGATTATATTCTTACTTCTTCCTAAGAAACATAGGAACCTCTCGATCTGTTCTTTTTCAGGATCAACCATCTGAATGACTCCATGTCATTCTCTTATTGTAGGTTAGGGAATATTTTTTTTGTGCTCCCTCTTGATCTCTGCTTCCTTACAAAGATTACTGGAGTCCCTTGGTCTTGATCTCCTTGCAAATTTGAGTGCACACAAGAGGTAGAAAATATCTGCATGGGGAAATTGGATCCCATGCAGCTTGGAGTGAATGGTCCTCTTCAAGAAAAAAATCTTCTGATGATCATCATCCTCTTCTCTAGATGAGTTATTGACTCTAATAGTATCTCATTACACACAATATCCATTGAAGAAGAAGAATATCCAATACACAAATCCTTGGGATGTTCAACCAATTCGTCCATATTGGAAAGAGGTCCATAACACGAATTCTAAAAACCTCATCTTTGAATTCATGATCGTATGTCCCAAATGGTTGTGGATCTTTAAAATTCGCTTGAAATTAAGCTAAATAATCTCATTTGGTAAGTGGGCTTTCAACATTTTTTCTTATTCTTCACGGATTGATTAGAAATTCTCCACAAAATTTGTCTCTTGGAAAGTGATGGGAATGGTGCATACAAACTTACTCTTGGATTCACCCTGCATTGGATGAAGGCTCCTTAATCATTGAGGGCATGTAGGAATCTAGATCATTCTCCTCAAGAATGATTAATACCCTTGCATTGTAAGCATTAGAGGAATTTTGAGGTCTGAAATGGGCCTCCTAAGGAAAATAATAAAATAATAGTTAAAATAATAAAATAATATTTATTAATTTTGGAGGAAGAAAGAAAAAACAACTTTTTGTGTTCGTATTTTCGACATATCTCCTTGTGTTTTTACTCAAATTTTGATTGGGAGAGCTCATTGGATGCAGAATTTGATTATGAATCCAACGATTACCCACACTTCATACTTTTGACGGACCGTTCTACCCCAAAAACCAAAAATACCTGAAAAAACGTGATGATGATGTCATCGTCACATTTTTTTAGGTATTTCTGGTTTTGGGGGTCCATCAAAAGTATGCAGTGTGGGTACTCATTGGATGCAGAATCAAATTCCACATCCAATGAGCTCTCCCAATCGAACTTTGAGTAAAAATACAGGGAGATATGTCGAAAATACGAACAAAAAAAGTAGTTTTTTTATGAAAAATATGTCAATTCAATTATTATGGTTGACTCATTTTATTGAAATTCTATTGGTTCTTGAATTCCAACTCACAAGAACTTATTTTTGGAATGTTTTCTTTTAAGTCCCATTTTAGATCCCAAATTTCCTCTAATGTACCTTCAAGTCAGTCTTCCAGTTGGACGGATATCAATGTCGTGGCTGCAATCTTTTGCTCAACTGTAATGCCCCATCTTGACTAAAAACAGATTTATCAGTTACACACACTGCACTTTATTTTTCTTATTTTCTTTCGGACTCGGCTCAACTGAGTGAGATTTTATTTACGGCATAATGGACCAATCTTATGATGTTACTATGTTTATTATGACACTATGATTACGATGTTACTATGCTTATGATATCATCATGATTATTATGTTGTTATGTTTATGTGATTACAATGTTGTGATTTTCATGGGATTCCTTTCTTTTACGATGAGAGTATATGTTTATAAAATATGAAATATATGATGTGGTACATGTATACCATTTTACGATGTGATCAATTAAATTATTACCTGTCGTGTGTACCTGCGATGGATTAAATTATGACATGAAAGAATGATGAGGATGATGATGGGGATCAATTAATTATCAAGTGGAATTACTTGTTATAATTGTGTATTTTATGAAGTACTAACCCACAGGACACTAGAGCTATGTGATAGTAGAATACTTGATATGATATGTGGAATAACAATTTGTCACGCAAAACCTTAGCAACCAAAAATGATGATATGATGACACAAACCAATAATCCTAATAGTAGCAGAGTATGAATTGATAGGGTATAGACCCAGTATGTTGAGAGGGTTGGATGTATTTCCCACCCTATGTTACAATGATACCCGAGGTCATGGGAGGGCCATGCTGAGACACGCTCCACAAGTTGTTTTGATGGAAACAATCAGATTCCTACTAGGATAGGTTAGGTCCAATGTTCAACCAATGCTATCAATCTCATGTTCTCATGTGGTCAGGCCAGGGAAGTCAACATTCACTTATATACTAGCAGAGGAAGGATAGGGAGGATGCGAACATAGGTTAGGATGGGATGACGTGTTAGTTATTATTGTCAAGGGTTGGGTATTTCTGATATCGATTTAATGGTAGTGAGTACCCATCTTGTTTGACTGGCTAAGCTAATAAGAACATAAAGATAAGATATAAACCATAAATGGGAGTAATTGTTAAATAACGAAGAATGTTAAAGTAATTATATCATGTAAGTATACTTGTTATGTTTGTATGAAGGATTAATATTATTACTTAGCAGTTATGTGTAAGGAAAGATGATGTATGGTTATAGTGTGTGTTCGACATGTGCATGTACCGTCCATGCATGCACACCTTGCACATGCACCTTAGTATTGATATACGAATATTAGACATGTTAAATAATGGTATGAGTTGTTGTGAATAACTAATTTAATTAGGCAATTATCAAATATAGATAATGAACGTTTTTAAGCATATGTGAACATTGTAATGAGTAATTGATTAAGTATCGTCAATTAGAATTGTCATAAGGAGATTGTCATGAATAAACACAAATATTGTCCGTGTAATTTTCCAGATGCGCTAGTAGACTTGTATTGTTTAATTGTTATCAAGATTGTTTGAAACCCTTATGGGTGCTTTGTTTATAAATGCAAGAATATTGTGTTAGTACTATGGCACTTGTCACTTAAACAAATAAGTATTATTATTATCTATTAATCACTAATTATGTTCTATTGTTATTATTACTACTATTATTATTATTACTTAATATTAATAATCATGAAATTGTTCTTTAATATAAACCATAGTGGATCAACCAAATTATTATATCAATAATTGAATTAAATGATTATTAATAAGACATTGAAGCATTTCAGGAAAAGTTAAAAGGGGATATTTTATTATTTATTTGGACCAAATGAGATAAGATAGGATAGCATTAAAATAGTATTGTCATTAATTTATTGTTGTGTAAGACATTAGATTCGGATAGGATAAGACATTTAAGTCACCCACCACAACCAACCCGAAATGGGAAACAATAATAATTATTTAATTTATATTATAGGTGAATAAGACAAGTCACTATTATCTTGCATTAAACTAAACAATAGAAAGTCAAATTAAATAGAAAAATTAAATAAGCAATTGACCATTTGACTTCCCGAGAGAGTGAGAAGTCCTAGAGATAATATTATAGTCATTTATTCCTTGGTTAGTGTAATTGTATTAATTATTTAAAATCCCAAGACATGGAGGGATAGGGAGGTGGAGTAAGCATGAACATTTCAGGAGGAAGAAAAAAGGTATTTAGGAGAGTTTTACGGGAATAGGAGGGGGTTGGTTTTTCCTTTGGGGAAGAATAGGACTGAGAAATTGGAGGAGAAAGGAGGTATACCAAGGAGGGGGTTAAATATAGGATTGACGAGGTGGGAAACTCAAAGCAAGAGGGGAAATTGAACTATGGATTGAGGATGTTTCTATTCGTATTATTGGTTTCTGGGCTCATGGGCTAGGAAACCCGTTGGTTTCCTAGGGCCAACATGATAAGAGCTAGTCGCCATGGTGGTTAATCCATTTTAGTTCTCAAGGATTGGAGGCAAAGATGAAAGGGAAGCCGAAGGAAGTTATGGAATCTCCATAACCTAAAGGATCTACTGCAATGGCGCCAGGTATTCTACAAGCATAACTAAAACATTGAATTTAGTTTGAAATGTAAATGTGTTCTATATTTGTACGATTATATCACAAGTATGTTGTCGGAACAATTCTGTTTTATCAAAAATGTATTAGAATAATGTAAAACAAAAATGATGTTAAACTTATATTTCATTAGAATAACTGAGTGAGAATAATATCTGGAGAGATCGTGAGGGTTTTAAAGCGCAGGCGTTGGTGCAGGTATTGTGGGGGGAGGGGGCTACAAAATCCACTAATTTTTACCATGGAGGTGGTGGCTCCTCGGAGCCAGGCACATGTGGAAGGAAAAAATGGCAGCAGATGAGGGAGCAAGGATGAATTGAGAAGGGGAATATTATCAGGCCCAGGAGGGTGCCTTCCAAAAGCCCAATCTATACCATCCATCCAAATAAAATATGACAAGGTGAGGGGAAAGATCAAGCTGTGGAAGGAGAAGGCTCTCATTGGAAAATTTGTGGGAGTGTGGCTGAAGGAGAGGGATATAATTCGTTAGATCAAGATCATGTGGAACCCTAAGGGCCACTATGATATTCATCTAGGGTCCAAGGTATTTTTCACAATCATCTTCCTCAACCAGGAGGATAGGGATAGGGTTCTAGAGGGTGGACCATACTTCTTATTTTCAACAAGGTTATATATTTGGCCCTGGAAAGAGTGGTTCAACTCGGAAACTAAGGACATGACAGTTTCCCAAGTATGGAATCTGGTTGTTTTCCCTACCTTGTGAATACTGGGATCTGGAAATCTTGCAAGATACCAAAAACTCACTAGGATAATTTGTGAACGTGGTAGAGCAGACCAAACAGCATAGAAACACAGCCTTTGCGCGCATATTTGTATACATGGATCTATCAAAAGACATACCTAATGAAATCATCCTAAACTGGGATGATGAAGAATGGATCCAGACTATTGACTATGAGCAACTTTCATTTAGATGCAGACAGTGCCATGAATATGGACACTTTGGGAGGAACTGCCCAAAGTTGTCTCATCCTTAGACCACCCTGAATCATCTCCAAGAGGGCGATATTGATGGTTAAGGGTTCATGTAGGTCAAAAGCAGGCAAATAAGTAGGGAAGGTGGACCCCCAATGTTAACACTCAGAATCGTACCCAAGGCTTTTGGTAAGGCAGATCCCGAGGTACCAGCAGAACCACTTTAGGAAAGGGAGTTGGCTTCTCCAATTCCAGAGAGGGATCTCTCACAAATGTATAACAAGGCCATACATAATGTCACAAAATGGATATCAAATATTTGGTGGTTGGAATCAAAATGAAGATATAGCGGGCTATGGAGTCAAAAATATCAAGGAAACAGAGCAGTTTGCATAGGAAAACACTTGCAGGAGCAAGGTAGTGTCTCGATCACTATCGTTATGTTTGGGATCTGGTGGTAATAGCAAAAAGATGACAGTTCGCTGGCATAGAGAACCGCAAGGATGAATTCTATGCTATTTTTAGAAGAAATGTTTGGTGTATATCGGAGACAATGGCAGGAGCATATGAGTATGAATTCCTATCCATTATACACTAAGCCTGCGACATGAAGAGAAACATAATATAAAATCTAACATGAAACACATACACATGAGAAAAGAAAACCACAGACTGTAATTTGGAAACACACAGGAATTCCTGTAAATGCATATAACCAGCATTTGGCTCTGTATATTAATTCAAAAAGTATTACAAACACAATAGTCTTGCAAATTCAAAACCAACCAACCCTTTCTCCTTCCATGAGTAGCATATTTAAAGTGTTTGGGCCCCCAAGACCAACATCGAAACAGGGCCAAAATTAGTTACAAAAATCGACAACAAATTGTATCGTGGTGTCCTGCCATGGGTGGCATAAAACAGAAAATGATGTGGGTAACGATTTATGCTGGACTCCAAAAGATGCTACGTCTCTAAAATACTGGCTCACCTTATTTCCTCACACCTGTATATTTTGTTAGTACTATTTTTGTGCTAAGTAATTGGGGAGCTATGGAACAGTGTGAGGAGAGATAATGTAACGTACCCGACCCTCTCACCGACGAAGAGGCTGCTATCTACCCAGGAAACTAGCCCCATGAACGTAACATAAAATGCATTGAACTCAAGATACACTGATGCATAAAGAATTATCATTCAGTGGAAGCAAAATACATTTAATTCAAGCATTCAACACATTTTAACATGTTCATCATAATTCATATAAACAATACAGTTGCATGGGTTAATTCACAAGAATACTTATATTCGAACGAAGCTCCCCGCAACCAACTATGTCGCTGCGACGTTCCGCCCAACCATAGGCCAATGTGCTCCTTAATCTCTCATCAACACTGCCACCCCTGAGATGGGCATGATTCCCCAAGGAAAAACAAACTAGTAGGCTCACACATTGTTAGAATAATCAACCCATAGTTAGCTACCTTAGACATTAATTAATCCAATTTTTGTCTTATTTGCCTAGTTTCCATATTCCACCTTATGCAAGTTGTCCTCCACACATCCATAGTGGTCAAACTTGCTAAATTTGAGTCATGGAGTGCTTGGGAAACCTCTTGGAATCAAATCTGTATTATTCCTGGGCTCCCTAGCGCATGTCTGCTTTTTCTTCTTTATTGCCTGCTTTTTCTGAGTTTTAAGGCAATTGGGAAAGTTTGACTAGGTGAAGTTAACTTGTTTTTTGTCCTCAACATCCTCCACTCTTTTCTCCTATGAAAAGCATGTATTATTTGTCCTTCCACCACCTATTATCTTGCCTAATTTATTTTTCCAATTCGTGAGCTCCTAGACAGTTTTGGAAACTGCTTTATGCACCTATGGGGGATTTGCTTAGATTTAGTAAGCCTGCTTTTGACCAAATTCGAATGGCATCCTTATGCATTCAAATATCTCATGTAATTATTTATTGTGGCAGCCTATGACTTCATAGGGTTGGCTATTGTACACTTATTCAATACAGATTAGTGTTATGCTCCATATTCAGTCTCCTTTTGTGAGTAATTTGCATGTGTAATTGGAAATTGTTGCGAGTGTAATTCTTCTAACACCTGGGTTCAATTTCCACATGGTATTAGATCCTTTGTAGATCGATTTCTCTCCTTCCAATTTGTTTTGTAGGTTTGACATCATTGACTAGGACCATTCTGCTGACTGAAGGGACAATTTCTGAGCTATGGATCAATCTCAGAAGATCATCTTGACTCCATTTAACTTCTTTGAATTGAAAGAAGAGATGGAGATACTATTGAGAGAAAAATGCCTCTATAGAGTGACTATGGCAACAGAATCAGAGCCCAATGCAGCTGTAGATAAGATTAAATGGCACAACAGGAGGGATGAGGCCTATGGTCTCCTGTGTCTGAGCATATCCAGAGACCTCCTTTTCCATCTTGATGGATTAACATCACCAAATGAAGTATGGGAGAAGCTTGTTGATCTTTTTGGTAAGATAGATGAGATGAGGGGACATCAAATTGAAAATGAATTGATCTCCCTGAGTCGCAATATCTTTGAATCCCTGCAACTCTATTTTTCCAAGTTTAAAGCACTTTTTTTGCAGCTAAAACAATGTGGGATCGAAAAGAAGGATGATCAGCTGGTTTTGGCCATACTCTCAAAGCTTGGCCCTAACTATTCAGTGTTTGTATCGACCTTCTATGCCACAAAGTTGATAGCTCGAGCCTAGAAAATGCCTAGCCTTGCATATTTCATGGAATCTCTCACACAAGAACAAGATAAATTGGTGATGATGGGCACCATCAAACCTTCCAAATACCAAGATCTGGTTGCTGGAGATTCGAGGGTGGATTCAAAAGGAAAGAAGAAAGCTAAGAAGCCACCTGAGCAAAAGAGAGACAAGAACAAGTCTCCAAAGGAGCCTCAAGGTTCCAAGAAGAACCCCCAGAAGAAGAAGAACAAATGAGAAATGAGCAAGTGTGCATACTGTAGTAAGGGCAATCATTCTGAAAGCTCCTGCATGAAGAAGCAAATAGACATGCTGACCCAACTCTTGGAGAAGTATGGCATCTCCCTTCCAGACAGCTCAAAGAAGAGGGAAGGAGGATCAAATTCAGGAGACAGAGAGAGAGTTCATGCATTGGTTGCTGGCACATCAAGCTCACCTAGTTTCATCATTGATTCTAGAGCTTCAAGACATATGGTTTCGACCAAGGAGGCATTCACCTCACTTGACATGTCGAAAGGTCCACCAATAGTACTAGGAGATGACTCTCTCACTGAAATTTTGGGCAAAGGGAGGATTGATCTTGACCATGGTAAGTTCAGCAATGTATTGTATGTTCCAGGTCTTGCCTATAAACTCTTATCAGTGTATCAGATGACCCACACAGGGTCTCCAAAGAAGGTCATATTCTCCCCTGATGAAGTTGAGATCACAAAGATCTCAAGTGGTAAAGTCATTGCAAAAGGAGTTGCAAATCACACTTCGAAGGTATACATGTTCTCACACTTCCTACCCTACTCAAACCCCTCTGCTCTTCTGATTCATGCTAATGAGGCAAGCAAGCTTTGGCATGAAATATTTGGCCACCTCAATTACAAGTATCTTTCTGATCTTAGTGAAAAATAAATGGTCATAGGGTTACCAAAGATTAAGTTTTCCAAAGGAGTCTGTCAAGGTTGCATCTTAGGAAAACACCCAGAGCATAAATTTGAGAGAGCTAGTCATGAGAGAACCTCTGCACCTCTTGAGTTGATCCACAGTGATGCTGCTGGCCCATTTCCTCATATTTCAATGATTCAGGCCAAATATGCATTGAAATTCATAGATGACTTTTCCAGGTATTGTTGGGTTTACTTCCTGAAACACAAGTCTGAAGTTTTTGGCCTCTTCAAAGTCTTTAAGGCTTTGGTTGAAAACCAGTCTAGGAGGAAACTCAAAGTCCTCAAATCTAACAATGGTGGTGAGTATGTCAAGTCTAAGTTCATTCAATATTGTGCAGATGCAGGTATTTAGATGCAGCATTCTATCCCTTACACACCATAGCAGAATGGTGTTGCTGAGAGGAAGAACAGATCACTGAAAGAGATGGAAACCTACATGTTGGAGGCTAAGACTTTGCCACCAAATTTTTGGGCCGAAGCTATAAAATGTACAGCCTATATCCAGAATAGGGTGCCTCATAAACAGCTTGATTGTATGACTCCTTTCGAAGCATGGAGTGGGCACAAGCCAGATGTGACCCATTTCAGGATTTTTGGCTCAAGGGCTTGGGCTAGAATTCCAACAGAAAAGAGGAAGGCTTTGCAGCCCCAAATCCAAGAGTGTCTATTTGTTGGGTACTCTGAAGATTCAAAAGGGTAAAATCTGATCAATTTGAGCACAAACAAAGCCTTCATTGAAAGGTGTGTTCAGTTTCAATAAGAACCCCTAGCAGCAGTGGATGTTGGAGAATCCTCTTCACCACCAGAACCTATGAATATAAGTGAAGAGATAGTTGAACATGCTGATTCTGATATGTCTGATAATGATGATTTAATTGCAGATCCTAACAGTCCTACAAGACCAAAATGGGCAGCCAAGACCATTCATGCAGCTAGAGAACTAGCTGGAAATCCTAATGACCCTAGGAGGAATAGATCTCAGTTTGAGAGTGCTCTGTGCATGAAAGATCCTATGTTTGCAGAGAAATGCTATCTGATGGTTGAATCAAACCCACAGACATATGAAGATGTAGCAAATGATACAATATGGCAAGCAACCATGAAAGAAGAGTTCAGCTCACTCCAGAAGAGAAACACTTGGGAGTCGGTTGATCTTCCCCCAGGGAGGAAGCTAGTTCAGTGTAAGTGGGTGTACAAAACCAAATTTGCTGCTGAAGGTTCACCTCTAAAGTATAAGGCCATATTGGTAGCCAATGGCTACTCACAGGTACATGGCATAGACTACAATGAGACCTTTGCACCAGTTGGCAAAGATGGACTCCATCAAGCTAGCCTTAGCCATTGCAGCTTCAAAGCAGTGGGAGGTACACCACATGGATGTGAAGTGTTATTTCCTGAATGGAGATCTCACTGAAGAGATATACATGTAGAAGCCTCAATGATTTTCTACTAACCCATCTCTTTTGTGCAGGCTAAAGAAGTCATTGTATGGGCTTAAGCAAGCCCCCAGGGCTTGGTATGCCAAGATTGATAGCTTTCTGCTATCACTGAATTTTGTTCGATGCAAATCAGATCCAAATGTCTATTTGAAGCTGATTCATGGTTCATTAATGATCATTTTTTTGTATGTTGATGACCTTCTCATTACAGGAAGCTCAAAGGATGAAATTGCTTCCTTGAAGGATGCAATGAACCATGCCTTCTCAATGACAGATTTGGGCTTATTGAGCCAATTCTTGGGGCTCGAGATTGCTCAAACCAAAGAAGGAATCAAAGTACATAATTCCAAGTATGCCTTGGATTTTCTAAACAAATTCAATATAAAGGATTGCAAGCCAAGCAAGACTCCTTTCCTTTCAGGAGTTAAGCTTGAAGAAGTTGATTCTTCACCTATGGTAAACAATACACTGTATAGGCAATTGATTGGATGTTTGTTGTATCTTACACATACTAGACCTGATATTTCTTATGCAGTAAGTGTGGCATCAAGATACATGGATCAGCCTCATGAGATCCATTGGAGAGCATCCAAAAGGATCCTTAACTTTGTTCAAGGAACAAGGACACATGAGATCTTCTACAAAGCTAAATCTAATCTTGATTTTATTGGGTTTACTGACAGTGATTGGGCAGGTGACAGCACAGATTGAAAGTCAAAATCAGGATATGTGTTCATGCTTGCAAAAGGGCCAATCAACTGGTCAAGCAAGAAACAAAGTGCCATTGCACTCTCATCTATAGAAGTAGAGTACAAAGGAGTTGTAAATGCAGCAACTCAATGTTTATGGTTGCAGGGGTTACTTGGAGAGTGTGGCTTCGAATCAGAATACTCAACTACTATCTACTGTGATAATCAGAGTATCATTCAAATCTGCAATGATCCAGTTCAGAAGCAGAGAACCAAACACATTTAGATCCATATGCACTACATCAAACAGCTTGTGCATGATGGCACCATTCACCTACTCTTATGTTCATCTTCAGAACAAGTAGCAGATATCTTCACCAAAGTTTTTTGTGAGAAGACATTCAGCAATATCAAATCACTACTGGGGATTGTTGATCATGCTATGAAGCATGAGTGATGCAAGATTTCCAAATTTTGTTTTACTGTCCATGTTTAAGGGAGGATTTTTCCCACTGGGTTTTTGCCTCTTTCCTTGGTTAAATGGACATGCAGTATGTAAAGGGTGACTAAGCCTTGTTGCTAGGCCCTATAATTTTCTAATATTTTACTCATAAGTCAGGCTTAAGGGGGGGTGTTAGAATAATCAACCCATACTTAGCTACCTTAGACATTAATTAATCCATTTTTTGTCTTATTTGCCTAGTTTCCATATTCTACCTTATGCAAGTTGTCCTTCACACATCCATAGTGGTTGAAATTTCTAAATTTGAGTCATGGAGCACTTGGGAAACCTCTTAGAATCAAATCTTCTTTATTCCTGGCCTCCCTAGCGCATGTCTGCTTTTTCAGCTTTATTGCCTGCTTTTTCTGAGTTTTAAGGCAATTGGGAAAGTTTGACTAGGTGAAGTTAACTTGTTTTTTGTCCTCAACATCCTCCACTCTTTTCTCCTATGAAAAGCATGTATGATTTGTCCTTCCACCACCTATTATCTTTCCTAATTTATTTTTCCAATTCGTGAGTTCCTAGACAGTTTTGGAAACTGTTTTATGCACCTATGGGGGATTTGCTTAGATTTAGTAAGCCTGCTTTTGACCAAATTCGAATGGCATCCTTATGCATTTGAATCTATCATGTAATTATTTATTGTGGCAGCCTATGACTTCATAGGGTTGGCTATTGTACACTTATTCAATACAGATTAGTGTTCTGCTCCATATTTAGTCTCCTTTTGTGAGTAATTTGCATGTGTAATTGGCAATTGTTGTGTGTAATTTTTCTAACACCTGGGTTCAATTTCCACACACATAGCCAAAGATATGTCAAAACTCAGTCAATCCAACATGGTTAGGTTTATCATACCAAGAGTACACAACAACACATAACCAAGCCAACAAGTTGGCTTTATCAGGTTATCAGGAGATGGAAGCAATGTCTACTAAGCTAGTGAGCTCACTGAAGAGCTAAGGATTCATACACTAGAACTAGCTTGACTCCTAGGACATCCACACACACCCAACACAAGGAATCATTCCCTTCTCTGCTGCACAATCCCTCAGGACATGACTTCCCTTGTAGTGCTATTCAGGGGGTATAGAGAAGAGATTCAACCCTCTAGCTTTGTCTATGAGGCTCCTACAAAACACTAGGTTGTCAAGTAGACTCCTTTCCACTCCTACACAGTCCAAAGACCAATTGCATACACAAAAATATACACCATTTATGGGTAGAGGAAAACAATTCAGCCACAAAATTAATTGCCAACTTACTTTCATAAACAACTTTAGAAATTGAGAAAGGTCTAATTTATGAATAAGTAGAAAAATAAATAAAGAAGCAAGTAGAAAACTTAATTAAGAAGACTTCTCTAATTCTCTAACCTATAAGAGTTTTTTAGTAAATGTACAACTCAAGAAATAAACCCTATTCTAGTATCAATATACAAAGTATTGGTGTATTTTCTAGAAATTAACATGTCTAACCCTAAGTTCAATATAAACAATGATGAATTAAACTAAACCAAAGATACAATTATCAGATATTACAGCGATGATAAATGAGGAAATCAAAGACAAAAGAAGAAAATCAAATCATAATTCAAAAACATGCTTTGATTGAAAAGAAATGCAAAAAGGGATTTTAATAAGTACTTTAAACTAATCTAATCTAAGGTCCTAGAGGCTAATGTAACTGTTACCTAATTACCAAAACATAACAGAATTCAAAAATCCAAAGAAATAAAACTAAAAACAGGTTAAAAGTAAACTAAGAACACTAAAGGTCAAATGGAAGGCTGGATGGCAATCTGGAAGGAAGGTCCAAATGACAATCCAAACACATAGTCTGAATGAGAGGCTGTATACAGAGAATAATAAATACAGACCTAAATGATTTAATTATCAGCTGATTTCACAACAGGATTTGAACCCGAAATCCGACGTCAGAATCCGACGTCATCCAACATTTCGCATGGATGTGTCGGACAGCGATCACTGAAAATAATGCCGATCAAAAAATATTTATAGCACCGTTGAATATCTGACACAAAGGCGTCGGATATCCGACCCCTAGAGTGTCCCATATCCGACCCTTAAGTGTCAGATCTCCGACAGTTTGATGTTGGATATCCGACGGTATGGTGTCGGATATCAAACGGTATGGTGTCAGATAACTGATGGTATGTAAACCCAATAGTGTTGGATCTCCAACCCCTGAGTGTCAAAGATCCAACAAGATGTATGGGTTTTTTTTTTTAAATGTTTGGTTTACATGATTTTAAATTTATGGTCCCATATTTTAAACATTTCGACATGTTTGTTGTAGAAGCGACGGATGATTTGCAAAAATTATTTGTTCCTCGAGGGACATTTTCTGGAATTGTTTTATTCTTCAACTGGCGGTTGTGGGAAATTTGTTTTTTCATCGATCGACAGTTTGCCGGGGATTTTTTATTCTTCGACTTCTCTCCGTTTGACAAAATTTTGATGCGTGGAACTTGATTTTTTAAGACAACCGGTTATATTCATTAACGAAGTTTGTGACAAAATTTCAAATAAATTAAATATTCTAGACCCAAACGAAGACAACCGACAATTGTTTGCTAGACTATGGGATGTAGCGAAATGAAGGGGTGATGGAAAATGTTATTGTCCGTGTACTCAATGCAGGGGATTTAAGAGGAGAATAATATTAATCTCAACAGCCACAAAACATTTCAGGGAACATGGACATGCTGAGGGGGGTAACGAATATCGTCCATTTGTAGGTTTAGCATTATAAAGTTTATTATATTCGGTTTTTTTTGTAATTGTATGTATTATTTTTATTTTTCATATATTAATGTATATCTATTGATGTTTCCATGTATTTATATTAAAGAAAAGACGCCCTACAGCATATCGTCCAGAGGAAGTGCTTTCATAACAAGTTTAGGATCATGATCATGGAGCATGTATGTTTAATGGAGAACAAGTGAATAATCATATTGAACAAGATGATCATGCCGATAAAGTAATTGAAGATGATGGTACAAATACATTGATCCATCATTCATTTAACATTAGAATGGATGATGACGATGACGTTGATAATGAAAATGATGATGACTTTGATGATGTTCACGATATACTTCTTCTCGATAAGGCATATGAACCCCTTTATGAAGGCTCCAAAACAAATCTTCTCTCTAGTCTGTTGTTGATAATGAACTTGAAGGTTATGAATGGTCTTTCAAACATTGCAATCACATGGATACTAAGGTATGTAAAATAATCCATCACATATATAGGATCATGATAAATTTTATTTGTATTCATCTAATAATTGTATTGTTAACTCATTATTGATCATCGTATGGATGAAGCATGTTTCGTTAATATTATTTATTTATTACATTAACAATTTTTTTTTTTTTTGGTTCCTTGATAGCTGAATTTTTTTTACCACCATCAAATATTTTACCTCACACATATCGAGATTTATCTTCCATCATGAAAGAGATTGGAATGCATTATGAAGGAATTCATGCATGCTTCGATGACCATGTTATATATTATAATCAGCATGAATTTGCAACAGAATGTCTGGAATTTCATGTAAGTAGATATCGTACAGATAAAGTAACAAAAATGGTGCCTCAGAAGGTTCTTCCTTATATTCCCATCATTCCATGTTTGCAACGACTGTTCAGGTGCAAAAACATAACACAATTTATGGATTACCATGCCAGGAACAGAAGTCAAGATGATGTTATCTGAATGCCTGCAGATGGTTCCGCTTTTAGAGATATGGAGGAAAAGAGGCCTCACCTTAAAGAAGAACCATGTAATCTTAGGATCTCTTTGGCAGCAGATGGTGTTAATCCATTTGCACATTTGAAATCCATTTACACGGTGTGGCCTATTTTTGTTATCAACAATAACATTCCTCCATGGTTGTCAATAAAGAGGGAGCACATAATGTTGTCGATGATTATTTCAGGTTTTTTTGTCGAAAACTGTTTTATTTATAATGTAGTTGTGGCATCTCATTTGTCGTATTATTTTTCTTAATTTCATATATATATATCTATTATTTTACTCTTGTGCATGGTTTATATATCTCCATGGTTCTCATAATGATATATTTTATATGTACTTCAAATGAATCAGGTAAGTTCCAAGTCAAAGATATGAATGTATACATCGAACCTCTTATAGATGAGCTACTGAAGTTATGGAATGGCATAACTATGTATGACGTATCTAGACCAATATGACAAAGGCAATTTCAATTCCATGCAATGGTTGTATGGACAATACACGATGCCCCTGGGTTAACTTCATTTTGTGGTTTGTAATTTTAAGTTCCACTTTAATTGCATTTAATGATGTGGAGTAGTTAGAATAGTTTATATATGAATATATTTGACATAGATATTCCATATCTAAATATTGTAGGTCTTCAGACAAAGGGTAAATTTGTGTGTCCAATTGTGGTCCTAAGATAAAATCTCATCGTTCAAAAAGCTTAAGAAAGGAGGTGTTTGATGAGTATATGAATTTCCTCTCTAAGAATCATAGGTATAGAACAACTGAAAGAAATATTTTCAATGGGAAGGAGGAAGATGCATTAAAACCATGGAGAATGACACCTCACCTTTGGAAGATGCAATACAATAGAAATCGGCATCATGGTACATATGGATCATCGTATATGAATTGTTATGTATTTTAATATTTATTGTGAGTTTTTTGTTGTAGTGGCCATATTTAATTTATGATGTAATTTATTAATTATAAACTAATATTCATGATGTCCATCATGATCATGAAGGCATTAATGGGCTTCCACGAGGAATGAAAAGTTATCCTATTCAATTCAGCAGGTTTCCCTACTATGAGCACCTACAAATTGCTCATTTGTTTGATACAATGCATATTGGAAAGAATGTTATTGAAACCTTATGGCAACTACTAGAGCTAAGGAGGGAGAAAGATAAAGTTGTGAAAGTGTGCAAAGACATTCAAGAAAGCAACCATGTAATTAAAGACGTCATCCAATTTCATACCAACAGAGAACAAGTTAATATAAACTCAATTCCATGGATGTTTATGGAGCAACAAAGCAATGTTGTCAAAGAAGTAATGTGGAAAATTAAATTTCCCACTGGATTTTGTGCAAACTTGAAAAATATCATAACCAAAAAAGGTGATTTTGCAGGGGTCAAAACACATGATTGGCATGTCTTCATCAAGGTAATTATTATTGTTCTGTCCATATAATTTTTTCTTGTTTGTATACTCTTTGTTTAATAAATGGTGTGGTTTGTATATTGATACAGTATGTTCTACCTCTCTCTCTCCCGGACAACTTCGACAACAATTTCAAACAAGTTATATATAATCTTGGTAAATACATCAGGTAACTAGCGATTAATTACATGTGCTTAATGTTTCTTTAATTCTCCGTATAAATTATATTTGTTTTTTTGGCATTATTTCAGCATTAGTATTGTAATTTAATGTTTATTTTTGTCAAATATCGTTATTGGTTTGTGTCACTTGTAGATGGTTGACATCTAAATAAATCCATAAAGAAGATATAAAGTATTGGAGGAGAGAAATTCCTCATCTCATGTGTGAAATGCAGAAGCATCTACCATCAGCATTTTTCAATGCACAGGAACACTACCTCATACACCAAGTTGAGGAGATTGAGTTGTGTGGACCTATGCACTCAAGGTCCATGTGGATGCTTAAGAGGCACTTAAAATTTATGAAGGGTTTGGTGAGACAACGAGCACATGCATAGGGTTCTATAATGGAAGGATATATGGTATACCAAAACATGTTGTATGTTAGTGAATATCTTCCTATTTTAACGTCAAAGCTAAATTTACGTCACATTTGTGATCTGGACTCCAATAACAAATTTGAAGGGGAGAAACTGAAGGGGAAAGGTATATTGAGGAAGTTTAAATGTAATTATTAGCTAGTGGATGTTTATTATATCCTTCATATTCTAATTGTATTTTCTAGTCCTAATTTCTTCAATTAAGATCATATACTTTGTTCAGGTGATTTACACCTTTCTTTCATTTTAATGGTTATTGTCATTAAACAGTTAGTCGAGAATGGGATGCAATTCATTTATACATCAAAAACAATCTTAACTATATGAAGGTATGGATTGAACGATGTGCACAATCGGGTCATGGAATATCATGGGAAGGTGTGGCTTCATTAGTAAAAGCAGCACAACGTAATGGAGATAACAATCTAACTGAAAGGGAAATCAATTTGGCATATGATGTAAAAGATAAAATGGAAAGCATATAATTAATCAATCCCTCTAAATCTTTTATTTTGCAAATTACTTTTTGACGTACATGTTTTTCTTTTCCATGTATTGTTGCATAAGGACTGAATGGTAGTGTAATCTTTTCACGTATTGCTTATTGCAGGTAAAACACCAAAAGGCTATGGTCTACAATGGAGGTAGATATCGGATCAAAAAATTGGATGAAACAAAGAAAACATTAGATTCTGGGGTTTTGGTTGTCTTTGAGGTTACCAATGTTTCATCTAGAACTAACAGACATCCATAAGCCTCAGAAAATCGATACTATGGGTATTTGAAATATATTATACAATGTGACTTTAAATCCTTTAAGGTAGTTATATTCGTTGTCAAATGGTACAGGTTACGATTGAATCAATGTGATCCTGATACAACTATTATTGAACATGATAATGGATTTACCATG
>LPNX010653965.1:71409-76409 GCA_001517045.1 Pseudotsuga menziesii | reverse complement strand
ATGACGATGACGTTGATGATGATGATGATGATGAGGGTATTGATAATGAAGATAACGATGTTGAATATGATGATGACAATGATGGTGATGATGATGGTGATGATGGTGATCATTTCCATCATCATCATCATCATCACCGTCATCATCACCATTATCATCATCATCATGATGAAGACGACGATGACGACGACGATGATGATGATGAGGGTCATGATAATGAAGACAACAATGTTGAAGACGACAACGACAATGATGACGATGATGATGATCATGATAATGATGATGAATATGATGATGATCAACATAATGATAATGATTAGGTGAGATTGTAGGGATTAGCTAAGATCACCATCATCATATTCATCTTCAGGGGTTTCGTTGTAGGGATTAGGTGAGATCACCATCATCATCATCATATTATAATAAAAAAATAATATTCCTAAGTTAAAAATACATATAGCTAAGTTAAAAAACTATACCTAATAAAAAAATACTATTATGGCAATACATATAATATAAAATAATATATAATAAAAATAAAATACATACAATATAAAATAATATATAATAAAAATAAATTAGATATAATATAAAATAATATATAAAAATAAATAAATAGTCTATTTCGACATTGTCGCGACTCGTTTTGGACAATTCTATGCAATTTGGAGGTTTTTGTGAATTTTGGAGTAGCTCCGGTGGAGCTCAGGGTTCAGAATTGGAGCTCACGGTTGAGAATTGGAGCTCATGGTTGAGAATGGGAGCTCAGGGTTCAGAATTGGAGCTCACGGTTGAGAATTGGAGCTCACGGTTCAAATTTGGAGCACACGGTTCACATTTGGAGTCCACAGTTTTGATTTGGATCTCACGGCTCAACGGGTAAGCATCACCTCATTTTTTAGGCATGCAACCAGTTCAGGGTTTTAGATTGGATGGGCATGCAACTAGTTCAGGGTTTTAGTTTTTTTGGGCATGCAGCCGGTTCAGGGTTTACGTTTTTTCGGCATGCTGTGATGTTTTCTATGTATTCCAAACTGAAATTTTATATGCCCTAGATTTCCACATTACATTAGGATAGATGAGAGCTAGGGGAAACATTATATCTTGGCTCACCATATCCCACCCATCATCAGAGCTGCAAGGGAGTAGGGAGCATCCTATGTGAATACTCGATCTAAATAGAGCAGCGGTTTACCTTCAGAAATAGTTCCCACTCTTTATTACTTTCCAATATTTTGTTACAACAATTATAAATATGACTTGAATGAGATGAATCCCCCACCCCTATATGATTATAAATTGTTTGTCAATGTTGGAATGAAGTCAATTAACCACTCTGTTTCTAAAATTGATCTAACTCAGTTTATGGATGATTGGATTTGTCTTCATGTCATTTAGAACATCCATGTCTATATGTATCCGAGCTAGGCATCAAATCGAATGGATAGCATATACAACAGGGGGGTTTTCCACTGGACAGGGGAAACGCAGGGAAAACACATGGATTACCAACATGAGGGAAATCCATTGAATATGGTAATTCTTGGACTATAATGGACCACCTTGGTTGGATACTAATGCAAACCCGTGTATGATTTTGAGCCAACATTTACATCCACTCTAAAGGATATCCAGAGAACTGACATCATTATTTTTCCATTACTATAAAGAAGATGTACTAGAATATTTTCCTGGACTTGTTGATTTCACTGTTAAGTTGAACCTAAATGACAAACAGAGATGAGCACTAAGCAAGCTACAACACTTTTTAGGAAATCAAATGAGTAGAGATATAATGATGTTAGTTCCTGGAGATCCTGTAGAGTGGATGCTTGGTTTCTCTATAGCTTCCAAATATTTAGGTTCCTCATTAGATGCTTCACTATATGAATCATATATGTGGCCCCCAAAACTATGATTATTGATTTCAAATATAACATCCAACTCTTCATGAAATGGATAAATGCATGCATTTTCCATCTCATCATCAAACAAGGGTTTTCCTACAAAATATTCCTCATCAGAATCTCAACAATATGGACGATCTAATTCAGATTCTTTGGATGAGGTAATATAATAGGAGAATGGGTTCTTTCATAACCAACAACCAAAAGGGTCTCTGTCTATACTGCTTACTTCTTCACCAACTTGAATCCTTCCTTATCAGCTTTCAAACATAGGTTTTCTTCATTGTGCATGCATTTACATTGATTAGTTAATGACAAACCCAATTTGACAGTTTCAGGTAACCTGCATTTGAACCATATTGGCTGATATGGATTCTGAAGTCTGGCCAGTCTGAACGTTACTATTAGTGGACGAACCCATCACATTTTGATTTGCATTAAAATTGGTTTGATTGTTTTTATGTGAGTTATCTCAATAACCGGTTCCCAAATAAGCTATTAAGCTGACTCTACCCAAATGCGATGCTTAAGGGAGGTTTAGAGAAGGATTCAAGTTCCACCATAGCCATGATAGTTAGATTTTTTTTGCTCACATGTATGGTCGGTCCATTGGAGAAGGATGAAAATCGGTCGCTGCCTCGAGGAGGATTTTCAAGCCATGCTTGTTTACAAGCAAGAAACTAGAACCTAACCCCTAGATCATTGAAGATCATTATAAAATCCCTAGGTTAGAAAGAAACTCGAACCTAACCCAGTATTTTCCAAATTGTAGCGACAACAGGCGTTTTCCAGAATTCTGCCAAATGTTATGGATTTCTTCTTTAAGGTGTTTTATTATAGAAACCTTATATTAGAAAGAAACTTGAACCTAACCCAGTAATTCCCAAGCTCTAAACACCATGAGAGCTTGGACTATATAATATATTTTCATTAAGTGATTGAATGAAGTAATCCACTTAAAATAACTATTTTATCAAAATATTAAATTTTTTTCTACATACCTGTTAATATCATCATCAAACAAAATTGTCCATGAGGACAAAGTTCAAGAACTCTATCCACATGAACTATATCTCACAAAATATAACAAGTGTTCAACCAAGCAACGGTGACGATTCCTAGTATTATGCCTCACAAGTTTACGATGTTGCAACCTAATGAAACATAATACCAGGAGTCGTCACCATTATTAACCAACACTTATTAGCTATTTTAGAGTTAGTGAATTGAAAGTGGCTAAGTCAACGCAAAAAAGAAAGGTAATAAGTTTGACTAAATAAACTATTTTGATAATTGTACCTACATCTTCCGCTACATGCATTGCTTGCATGCCTCACCTTCCTCGACGTAATATCAACATTATTATTATTGGTGTGTGTACCTTCTTTCAGTGATAGCCTTCTTCCTCTTTATTCTCTAAAACAACTATATTATAGGGCCTTTTGGCACGACATTGTTTTGCATGCAACTTTTATTTTGTCAATCTTAGAAAGAAACTCGAACCTAACCTAGTATTTTCCAAATTGTAGCGACAACAGGGGTTTTCCAGAATTCTGCCAAATGTTATGGATTTCTTCTTTAAGGTGTTTTATTATAGAAACCTTATATTAGAAAGCAAGTCAAACCTTACCCAGTAATTCCCAATCTCTAAACACCATGAGAGCTTGGACTATACAAAATATTTTCATTAAGTCATTGAATGAATTAATCCACTTACAATAACTATTTTTTCAAAATATTTTTTTTTCTACATACCTGTTAATATCATCATCAAACAAAACTGTCAATGAGGACAGAGTTCAAGAACTCTGTCCACGTGAACTATATCTCACAAAAGATAACAAGTTTTCAGCCAAGCAACGGTGACGATTCGTGGTATTATGCCTCACAAGTTTGCGATGTTGCAACCCCATGAAACACAATACCAAGAATCATCCCCATTATTAGCCAACACTTATTATCTATTTTAGAGTTAGTGAATTGAAAGTGGCTAAGTCAACGAAAAAAATAAAGGTAATAAGTTTGACTAAATAAACTATTTTGATAATTGTACCTACATCTTCCGCTACATGCATTGCTTGCATGCCTCACCTATCTCGACATACTATCAACATTATTATTATCGGTATGTGTACCTTCTCTCAATGACAGTCTTAGTTTAGGGATGTATTGAGTTTTATACCACATATTTGATAGTGTATGCATCCAATACTTGCTATTTACTTGACCACTATCAGGGAACAACTTCAGCTCTATCCTGTTAACCTTACTTCATCCAGCTAAAAGCAATTCACATATTCAGAGAACACAATACTAAGGTTGATAGCTTATCCAAAGAAGCATTAACCTTGGCCTCATGCCATTTTCAGTTTATTGAATTCACTGATGGTGAATGTACTAATCAAGGCACTTTCCAGCTTTTCTATCCCTTAGCACTTGAGTCTTTTATGTTATGTTGCTATTGACATCCTTTGGATGATTGAGGTGGATGATCCCCTCATATTACTTATCTCTCTTGTTTATTTCTTCTTTGGATTAGCTACTTCAGTATTAGACTTGAATTCTTTGTCTATTGAAGGTCACTGATGTGGATGTAGTCAAGATTCCTAGATTATAGGTGTTACCTTTGAAGGTTTGTCCAGTATTCCTGTGAAGCTGATCAATTTTCATCTGTCTGCTAATGATGAATATAGTTGTATCTATTCCATGTGCTCAGCAATAGCTGAAGTTGTAACTAAGTTACCTTTGATTTCAATGAAATAACAAGAAACTGATATTTTCCCCTGGAAAAAAAAAGTTACTTGATCACTAATATCAATTGATATTCCATCACTCTTATTGGTAACTCCAATTTTTTCACATTTATAGTAACCTACAAATTCCAAACTCTTTGTTTTCACGGATTTTTTGTGAGGTTATGGGTGCAAAAATAGTGGAGATTGGCATCCTAAGGAGCACTAAGCAAGCTACAACACTTTGTAGTAAATCGAATGAGTAGATATATAATGTCTTTAGATGACCTTTGTGGTGTAGACAGTTGGTTAGCTTTAGAATTATTCCATGGTGTGAGTGATATTTGATGTTTCCTTACCT
>LPNX010653965.1:30000-71050 GCA_001517045.1 Pseudotsuga menziesii | reverse complement strand
TTTTTTGCCCCTCTTACAATTAACACGATAAGATCACCTTTGTGGTTTAGACAGTTGGTTAGCTTTAGAATTATTCCCTGGTGTGAGTGATATTTGATGTTTACTTGCCCTTTTTCCATCCCTTGGTTTCATCAAATCATTGAGGAAGGCATGATATAGTTAATTTAAGAGCCTTTTGATTTGTGTGAATAGTCATTTTTGGTTCTTTCTACTATGGGATTGCCTTAGGGTTGCCTTAGGGTTGAAAATTAGTATGGTAAAACAAGTTAGTGTTTCCTTGGGGTTGAAAATTAATATGGGAAAACAAGCATCATCAAGACAAGCTAAAAGGAATAAATCAGCAAATATTACAGACTGATATAAATGTATTTAAAACATTATTTTCATTCCTGAACGTGCCAAGTAGCAGATCTGGAAATGTCCGCTCTTCACCACCATGGATTATATATATATATATATATATATATATGATTGTTTTAGGTTACCACTGGAAAATATGCCTCTGAAGTGTTGGCTTATGCACTACAGAGTAGCAATGAAGAGGTTAAAACATCCACTCTATAGGATCTCCAAGAACTCAACATCATTATTTGTTCATTACTGTAAAGGTGATGTACTAGAAGATTTGCATGGACTTGTTGATTTCATCGTGATGTTGAACGTAAATGATGAATAGAGAGGAGCACTAAGCAAGCTACAACACTTTGTAGGAAATCAAATGAGTAGATATGTAATGTCTGGAGCAGTCTGCATACATCCTTCACTTGAATGATGTTAGTTCTTGGCAATCCTAACACCATTCAAGTGAAGGATGTATGCACACTGCTGCAATATCATGATTCTACCATGAGGTGCTTAGTTGACTGGAAATTGGGTTACTTAATACTTTGCCATTAATGTAAAATCATGAATCTTATGGTTTATGCTTTGGGTCTTGAAGCAAGTACTAGGTAATTTGATGTCCTCCATTTTTTATTTGATCATTTTATGCCAATTTTCACTGTCTCTGATTTTTTTTTGCCCCTCTTACAATTAACAGGATAAGATGACCTTTGTGGTTTAGACAGTTGGTTAGCTTTAGAATTATTCCATGGTGTGAGTGATATTTGATGTTTCCTCGACCTTTTTCCATCCCCTTGTTTTCATCAAATCATTGAGGAAGGCATGATATGGTTAATTTAAGAGCCTTTTAATTTGTGGGGTATAGTCTTTTTTGGTTCTTTCTACTATGGGATTGCCTTAGGGTTGCATTAGGGTTGAAAATTAGTATGGGAAAACAAGTTAGCATTTCCTTAGGGTTGAAAATTAACATGTGAAAACAAGCATCATCATGAATATACATACTAGATCGGCATAAAACTTTGTTTCATAGAGCAGTATGGGTGAACAATCAAAGACTACAAATCAATGATAAGTTAGGGATAATATTCATTATAAAAGGACCTTTGGGTAGGCAGAACAGGGCATCAATTCATCCTCCATTGGATTCCTTCAACCATTCATCTCACTCCCCTTTGTTCATAGGTCTCAAAATATTTACTTTGGGAACAAAGTACTTATACAGTTCGATCAAAGCCATCAGCTGTGCAAGATGTTGAAAGTAAGGATATTGTTTCATGTTTCACTTTTGTTGTCAAAAGGAATATTGAAAAGTTACGAAGTACCAAAGCTAGTCATTATGTGCACGTGGACTTAATGTAGGGAGAGAAGTCATGTCTACTTTTTTGTTCTTGAATGGGAGCAATGATGAAACCACAATAGTGGTTTATAGATGGCAATCATGTAATGGCAATCACAGGGCAACTGTCAAACATTGGGAAGAATCATTGCACTGATAGGGGACCTTAATGCAGAACAAACTTGGTATTTTAGGGCCAACTAGGGTTGTTACTTCTCTTGTGCACAGGTCTATAGATTTTTAGGGTTTTTTTGTGACCTACGATTGCAACGAAAGCCACCAAAGACTGTTATTTTATATTGATCTCCTTCAAGAGACTGCCGAGAATCACTTAAAGCACGATCCAACTTGGTTTATAGGGTCTAAAATTAAATGGTATTGGTTTTATTTAGGTTTGTTTACCCCCATTTTGTGGAGAAAAAGCACCCAGAATTCATGATACTACTGTAAATTGTTGTTTAGGAGGTTGGAACAACCCTTATTTATTCCCAGAATGAAGGTTTGAGGCTGTTGGAGTGCCCAGGCCTGCTCTTTATGTCCATATATGTGCCCAAAATTGTTTGTTAATGTCATTTCAACCCTAAAATTCAACCAAACATTTCTCAAAGCCTTTTTTCTGTTGTTTGTCACTTTTCATAGGGCTATTCATGCCCAGAACTGCCTTTTAACCCTCCAATTTGGCCCAGATTTAGAGGTATGCCTGTTTGGTGATGGATAAGTGCACAAGGGTGCCCAAGATGGTGAAATAAGGTTGATTCATACCCTTTTTTACTACCAAACAGGTTTTTTTGTGCCCAGAATTCATGTGGATGCTGCTATAAGGCATATGAATGAGATTTTGATTTCACCCACATATTTCTCATTTTCACAGCCAGAATTGCAAAGACCGCCTCCTATTGCCATTGATCATCATCTTTTATTGCTGCAATGTGCCCAGATCTGAAATTTGACCTAATTATAGCTTATTTGAGATGCTTTACTGTTTGTTGTGACCTTCAGAATGCTCCCAAAGTGCTCAGATTTTTCCCTTTGATGCTCATACTTGATTCTAGAGTTGTTTATGCCCATAGGACTTCCCAACATTGCTCCTAGTGTGACATTGAAAATACCAAGTTTGTTCTGGAAGCCCTACATAGGGCCAATTCACCTTGGTGTACTGGTTTATTGTTAGAGGAAGGCCTTCTCTCATTATTTGAGGAACATTCACCCTTGGAGACACATGCATAAGGGTAGTGTTCAGCCCTACCAAAGGAGAAAGTCATCATTTGAAGCATGCTTACACTGTTTTATACACCATTTCATGAGAGATATTACATGCTTGGAGGTTACTCATTGAGCTGGTCCACTTGGAAGGTTGTTCACATGGTTTTGTTAGAATAATCAACCCATAGTCAGCTACCTTAGACATTAATTAATCAATTTTTGTCTTATTTTCCTAGTTTCCATATTCCACTCTATGCAAGTTGTCCTCCACATGTCCTATATGGTCAAAATTGCTAAAACTGAGTCATGGAACACTTGGGAAACCTCTTGGAATCAATTCTACTTTATTCCTGAACCTCCCTAGCGCATATCTGCTTTTTATGCTTTATTGCTGCTTTTACTGAATTTTAAGGCAATTGGGAAAGTATGACTAGGTGAAGTTGACTTGTTTTTTACCCTCATCATACTCCTCTCTTTTCTCCTAATAAAAGCATGTATGAGTTTTCCTTCCATCACCTATTAGCTTCCCTAATTGATTTTACCAATTCGTGAGCTCCTAGGTAGATTTGGAAACTGCTTTATGCACCTATGGGGGATTTGAATAGATTTAGTAAGCCTGCTTTTGACTAATTCGAATGGCATCCCAATGCATTTGAATATCTCATGTGATTATTTATTATGGCAGCCTATGACTTCACAAGGTTGGCTATTATACACTTATTCAATACAGATTAGTGTTCTGCTCCATATTTAGTCTCCTTTGTGTGTAATTTGCATGTGTAATTGGCATTTTTTGTGAGTGTAATTGTTCTAACACCTGGGTTCAATTTCCACAGGTTCATGCTCTATTTTGTGAAGAACCTTTTTGTATTTGGGGGCTACTTTATAGATTGACTATTGTGCACATGGGTGGCATCTAGGGCCTACAAATCAAGTTGTGTTTTACTCCAAATAGTGTTATGATGTATAGGAATCCTACAAAGCTAATTGACTCAACAATGAAGTAGGTTTAGAGTCTCGATGTTTATATTTCTAGGTTAATTTTTTTTTTGAATGTAAGTGTCATGTGTGTGACCTGTGCATTCCCACATTCACTTGGTCAATTTAGTACGAATTGGGACGAATTGACCATTTTGTTACTGATCCATTCATTCATACCCTGATTTGCTTGGTTCGGTACCAAACTTGTCACTCCAATCGTTTCAAAGGCCGAGTCAGCTCGGTTGGGGGTTAACTCGATTGACTCAGCCACCTCGGTAGAAACACACTTGATTAAATCTGCAACTATTATTGTTGAAAAGGGGGTAGGCCAGTCAAAGGAAAAGGAAATGTTAGGAAAAGGAAATGTAAGAAATAAGTGAGAATGGAGAATTGTATGTAACTCAAAGAAGAGCATACATAAGAATTCAGAGGGCATACATTAGAATTTTTTAGAATTTTCAATGTACTATTGTAGGAATGCCACTATGCAAATAAGGCATTGACTTGATAGTCACATTCCCATTAGTATCATAAATTATGGGAGAGATCAGAAAAACATCCCTACACAAATATTAACCGATAAGTATGGTTTTAGTGTTTCATTTGGAGAATAAAATCCTATAACAATAGTTGTTATTGTGACTCTTAAAGGGTCCTAGATGAGATTTGTGCACTTTTAGGCCCTTCAAATTTCAAGCAAAAGAAGCCATAAACAACAAGTATGTGCACCCTAGAAAACATGGAAACGATCATAAAACATATTAGGTAAAATGGATAATAATCTCTAACATCACAACATCATTCATGGGAAAACTAAAAACCACTTACAACCATCAAAAGTAAGGGTTACAACAACAATGAGTGTAGAGTAAGGAGATAGGAGTGGCCAGGAAAATGAATAATCGGGCCAATGTAGAGTGGAAATTTGACCAGCTAGAAGTTTTGAAGAGGAGATTAATCAAGATTCCTTGAAAAAGGAACTCATGTCAAAGATGCTTTTTGATGGAAGTGACCAACATACCAACTCCGTATCACTTATATCCGAATTAAATGTAGATGAAAGCGAAGATATGTTCTTTGAAGGAGATATTCCTTTAAAGGAGAACCTCCAGGTTTTGTACAGACATATATTGGCATAAATTGAAGTGTTATATTTGATGCATATGCATAACATATCGTCTCAAGCTTGACAACGTTGAAAGGCCAAAGTACAATGGCCACAAGCATACATATGAAGCTTATGAAGCCTACCCAATTCATGTTAGGAAAAGGAAATGTAAGCAATAAGTGAGAATGGAGACTTGTATGTAACTAAAAGAGGGGCATACATTAGAATTTTTAGGGCTACCAAATGCCCACACCTATTAACCAAACTCATTCCTGACAAGATTTTTCTTTAACAAGTTTTTTGCTTACAAGTCTTTCCAAGTTTTTTTGCTTATAAGTCTTTCCACATTTTTTTGCTGGTATTTTTCTATGCGTATGCCAAATTTTTGTTTGACCATGGTGCAGGTAGAACCAAACAGGTATTTTTCAAACCTATCTTCCTCTAGCGAAGGGATTTTGGGAAGGCTAGAGGAAAGTGAGACATCCAGTAGGTCTACACGGGCTAGATCAACTAGATGTTAGAATATCAGAAGAAAATTTCACAAACGCATGAATTTTTTTCTCCAAGGAGGGGGGTCATGTTCCTATGATGATGAGACAATGGGAGACATCGACGTGCCCTTAAGGGACCAACACCTAGTGAAGAAATGAGTGCCTAGTGATCTACCTAAAGTAAACATTGATTTTTGTGTGAATGAGAGGATATATAGAATCGCACTGTCGTCATTGCCTGGATTGGGGTCGTTTTGCATGGACGACATAAAGGTTGGATACAGTAGATGTACAGAATTGATGGAGTATGTTGGAACCTATTACAACTAAGTTATTGGATGTGCTTGGTCCAATATACTCAAAGTATGTGTACATATGGGTTGTCGGCAAACTATATACAACTAAAAGACAAAGCTCAAAATAAAGGAGCAACGATGTATATGGACGGAAGGCCAAAAACAACCGGTAATATTGCGAGGTTTATAAACAGTACACAACCAGGGTATACACTAAAGCAACCCAACTGCATATTCGAGTCGCATGAAGGAAACCGTGTCTTTGTATGTGCCATTAAATCAATATCTGCTGGCTAAGAACTACTTATTGATTACAATTTGAATCATGTAGATATAAATAATGTTAGTATGATTGTGGTACAACAAACAATTTAACCACCCTTTTATTAATTATTTTAACATCTATAGTGTCACATGCCCCAATTTTGCAAAATAATATTATCTTATTTTATTTTATTCCAAGACATTATGTTAAATTATATGCTAAGTTGTAAATGATGACTCAGCAGAGTCAAGGATATTGAATCTGATTCTCAATATTCAATTATAAATAAATAAAAGTGGAAACAACAGCTTGGGAGAGCTGTTAAAAATATTGTTACTAGTCAAGTTGGTGGAGGAGACTGGGTGGAGAGCAAATACACAAGTGGCAGCATCATCAAACACTTCCAATGTTGCAGGTGGCAACCTCCCTATATTTGGGGTCATGATCCCCCAAGAAAGTGGGATCGGAGCAGGTGGCTCAATTAATGACAACTAACCCAAAAAGACCTAGGCAATCTTAATAAAAAAAGCCCATTGAAGAGAGCTGAGGCTGCTCATTTTCCAAGAAGAGAACCATTTAGGTGAATGTACTTTAGAGGATTTCATTGGGAAGGGAATTTGTGGAATGTGTTTGAGGGGTAAACTACAGAAAGTGATCTAGTACAGCTATTCAGCTGAAGGATCTTGCTGCTGAGTGCAGAGTTAGTACTGAGTCATTATACTAGTATTTTGTTTCTTGCTCCACCAGTTCTCAGCCAAGGAGACCAGGAACAGGCTCGGGGGTCCTGATAAGTCACTGTTTGAGCACTCTCCAGGAGTTGGTAGGGAGGAACGGCCTCCCAACGTTGTTTTCATCCATCTTTAAAACAGGTTCTACAGTCTTTTATTACTGTGTTAAAAGTTTATATCTTAGAATGAATGAATAATGAATGATTTATATGTTTTGTAGTGAATTGTTAAAGCTTGTAATCTTTTAGTTATTTGAATGTTGAATCTGTATTTGATGAAATAATCCTACCTGTGTTTTTCCCCATCTAGAATTAACCAGACTGTACTCTAGCACAGGTAGTGTGTTTAAAATAGATGAAGATATGATAGGAATCTGAAATGAGTAGATGTATTATGCATTTCATTATATCAGCATAACTTATTTCTGTATGAAGACTATTATCAGCAAAGAACAATAACCTGTTCTTATATGTTCTTGTTAACCAGATTATGTAGGTAAGTAATTTAGAGAAAGAAATAGAAATAACTCAGCACAGGTAGAAGGATATTCTTTATAGATACTCTAATAGGAAATAGATTATGCTATACACAGTATCTTATTCTTTTTATCGAATTTAAATTATGCAAGATGTTAATTTGTGCTATATCACATGTTTATTTTCCTTGCATCATACTTATTAACATGTTTCTTATGCAGTAGAAGAAATAAAGCTAAACTACTTGTTTACTTTCAGCTTCAAACAAAGGTATCAGATATCGTATCTAGTTTACTAGAATTAATAGTAGTTTAAAAACTAACAGTTACTACTAACTCAGGATAGTGATATGAAAAATAATTATGGTATTAAGATAGAAAACATAAATACTTAGTTTAATTAATTATATTGTTAACTAACTAAGAGATTTAGTTACTATAAATCGAGAGGGTTTTTAGAAAAGAATCATTCTTTTTTTTAAAAGAAAACAGACTCATTACTAAATTAATGTTTACGAGTAATCCTACTAAAACCCTAGATAACAATTCAGAAAAACAATAAGAATTTAATAAATTAACATTGCTTATCTATATAAGAACTGTACTGCAAATACTAACAGGTTTATCTTTCTGCAAAAGAGAACTGTAGGGTCGAACCCTAGTTTAATAATACTCTTGTCTAATAAAAACAACCAAGTCATAATCTAGTGGTTGGATTTTATGTACAAGTATAAGCAATAAACTGTTACAGTTCAGTCACAGTCTTATTTAAATAAGTGTATGCACAAATACAAGCTGAAGTATTTATATTATATACAGATAATAATAATACATAAATAATAGTGTTTATAATTTAATAATTCTTTAAACAAAATGAATAAATCTTAAAGTAAAAACAAGAGTTTAATTCATTAAACCCTAACCTAAAAATCCATGAGTACTGAACTGGTATAATAGTCTATTAAACAGTATTCTAATATATTATTAACAACACAGAAAATATCTTTTCTCAAGTTAAATAGGGTTAAAACCCTAGCTCGTAATAATGAGCTGAAATCACTCATTTCTTTATTTAAAATATACAAAATCCATTACAGTAGTCACTCTAGGATAAACAATAGACTTATTATTTTGTTATAAACATTTGAAGAAAAATTTAATTTATTTACACAGAGGTGAAAATACAAATACAATAAGAAGAATAAATTTAAGCTTAAGACAGACTGTCTTAAAAATATTTACATTATATCAACAAGCCCAAAGACTGTATGTAACTCAAAACATTAGCAGAGTACAAAATCTCAGCTGGAAGTCAAGCAGCCATATTAATATATGGAGTATACACAAATATTATCAATTGTTTACAAACGGTAATTCTTTACTAATACGAGAGGAGAGCTTCACAATTTACAACCTAAAGCCGAAGTCACCTTGCAACAAGAAAGGTTTTTTAACCAAAACAAACACCATAAAAACGAAGGACAGCAACCCAATACAGGGTGCAACACGGCCGAGACCTTCTCCAACTGCAAGAATCTGTACAAACAGAGGAAACCGTATTTGAAACCGGAGCTTAGCGGGTACATTTCGTGGAGCCATATTTACAGCACGATGGCCAACCTTGGAGATGAGCCGACCTGCATAATAAAGAACCAAATTTTATTTAAAAACCAGAAACCCTTACATAAAATAAAGCAATAAACAGTAATAGCTCTTAGTTATTGTTTTTACTCACCTAACTAGAAGTAAAAACGATGGAGCCCCAGACGAACAGTAACACCATGACCAACGCTAACAGGAGACAAACCCTCATGCTCACTGAGGATGGAGACGATGGGAATCTAGTGTTTACACAACTATCAACAGAGGTGGGGGTATGCCTGAGTAAAGACCGTGAAGAAGTCAATTAGCATGGAGTTGAACTGTTACCAGCAAACAAGCAGAGAAACAAAACCCTACGACGAAGGAGTCTTGCAATAACATACTTTAAACTCAAGCTTTCATCAATGGCAGGCTACGACAGAGGAGCAGGAAAAAGAAGCTTTCAAGCTGCTATAAAGCCATATACAGGAAAGGTAGTAAACTCTAAGCGAAGTAAAGAAATCACAGAGGAGGCGAGCAATGGAACCTATCTCAAGGGAGTAAGCCACGAATAATACCAGCGTTGGAGCCTCTGTAGCTGTCTACAACTCATGGCCACCATGGAAGCTTGCAAAGCAGCCCACAAAGCCAATGTAAATGATGAAGGTCGAATGAACCAAAGTGTTAGGGTTAAAACTATTTAAGCAACTGATGCATGGCTAGGAAACTTCCACGTAGTCGCAAACATTTTTATCATGTAGAGGGTCGACTTTCCATAGTCGCCTGCATTTTCATAACAACCAATTTTATTCACCAATGATTTCATCAAAACCATATCATGGTTTGCATGGGTTTCAATCATACTATAATAGTTTAAATGTTGGTGCATAGCTTGTCATTGGCGTGGAATTGCAATGTTATCATAATGTTGACTAATACATAACATAAACCTTAGCCTCGTAACCCAAAAAGAAATACCGTATGTAATATATCGAATCCAAAGTTATAAGTTATCGCTAGTAAAAGCTAGTGAGGTTTATGTTATGTTTTCATAGTAAGTTATACTAATGAACATCATGGGGAAGCCTTACAAAGTCTTTTTAACATCATCGTTTGTTATTTGCATAGTTTACATGTGAGTAATAACTCCTTTTTAAGTGATTACAATTCATCAAAGTTTGTATAATGATATCACGGTTGTGAAATAGGTTGTGCAATAACTAAGTTGTTGTTAATAGAATTTTAAGATATTTATGAAATCATTGGCTGATAAACAGTTAGTGAATAGTGTAAGAAGAACTATCTATTAGTTCCAGTGCCTGCCATGATGGTGAAATTGATTACACAACATTCAACTTGTGTAATATGAATAGTGTCGTTAGGGTAGGATCATAAACATTATGCAAATGTAACACTAATAAAACCTTTTATGTCGATAAACAAATAGTTTATGCATGTTTTAAATATTAGAAACTAGCATAGTTTTGATAACAAACTATGTAATGGAAAAGTGAAAGGTAAGAACATTTCCCTATGAGCCCTTTTACTTAATGCAGATCCATGAGATCTTATCTTAGAAGTTGTGACAGTTTCTCATCACTTGGAGTATAGTTTTACATTCTTACCAAATTACTAAGGTTAATATAAGATGAAAAGATCGACTCGATAAGGAAAACACCAGCCCTGAAAATTGTTCCCAGATAGAACCTAATACAAGAATTGTAATATAGAATTTCTAGGGTATGTTTTTTTTTTAAATAAAGAATATCAAGCAGATAAAATATACTGTTCAGAACCAAAGGAAGTAGTACTGTCACTACATATTCTACAGGAAGAAATTACAATCATCTGAACTTCGCTTACTATCGCAACAGAAGAAAACAAACTGTGTTACCTTATGGAAGTAGGTTGGATTACAGCAGCTTATAATCTAAGCTTATTAATTGCAAATAGAAATATTGCATGATGCTTTATGAATTTAAAGATGATACTCAGTCATTTATACCTGTAAACCTGTAAGAACAAATAATCCATCTACTTTAGCATAAATGCTAAGTAAGCTCCGGAATTCAAAGTCAAATTCCACCTACTGTCATAATTAGAACTCATCAGTAAACCAAATATAAAAGTTATGCGTAAGATAAACTTAACATTATGTTAATAAGAAAACTGTTGAGTTAACATAATTGAGTTTATGCAAATTAATCTATTAACTGCCTTTCCTCTTGCTAACCGTTAACTGTTAATAAACTGCAGACTCAGCATTTTATGTTATTTCAAAATTTTAATTTTTTACAAAATTTTGGAGTTTTGACATGTGGTATCAGAGCACAAGGTTCAAACACTAGGCCTTGATGAAGCCCAACTAGATTTCATGAAACAATAAATTAAATTATTATGCTGACTTACTTTATTTTAAATGTTATTCAACAGAGAATTGTTTTCTGAAGTTTAACAGGCAGGTATGGAAAGGCTGGAAGAGTATGCAGAGGAGGAGTCTCCAGTTACTGAAATAGGAAATCTACCAAGAGATCCTATACCAAATGATTTAACTACCAATTCCTCAGAATTTTTACAAACTGTAAAGGACCTAAAAACTGAAATGGAGTCTGTAAAATGAGAAAATGAAAGGATTCTGAGGGCTCAAGAAAAGCTTAATCAGATCCTAATTGAGAAGTTTCAAACTGAGGGTAGGTAGGGATAGAAGAACTGAATCAGAAGATACCATTCATCAAAGTAAATATAAAAAGATGAAACATACTAAAACTGAAAGTAGTTCGTCTTCTAAAGTGTTTGGTAAACAATGAAACTATTATACTACCAGTGACAATAGTTATGATAATCAGTATACTAAAAAGAGGAAATACAAACCTTATGAGAAGATTTCCGGAGAATTCAAAAAGATAAAACCACCAACCTTTAATGGAGAGACTGAGAAGGGGGAGGAAGTTGAATCCTAGTTATTTGGGATGAAGAAGTACTTCCAAATATATAAGTATTCTAACCAGTTAAAAGCTAGAATGGCTATATATAACCTCTCAGGAAAGGCTAACATTTGGTGGCAGGACTTGAAAAGAGTTAAGGGAATAAAAGAGAAAAATGTAAACTGGAGTACCTTTAAGAGGTATTTCAAAAAGAAATTCTTGTCTAAGCAGTATTATGAGGAGAGAACCAAAGAGTTTTATGAGCTGAAGTTAGGATCAATGACAATGAAGGATCTGAACAACAAGTTCTTAAACCTACTTAGGTATGTACCATACCTTGTAGATGAGAAACCGAAGGTACAGTGATTCTTTAGCTGTCTACCTTATCATATTAAATATAGAATTGAATATGATAACCCAAAGACCTTGGAGGAAGCTATGAGAAAATTCAACTTCTGTTTTGGGCAGAATCGAAAGAAAGAAATCTTGGCCAACTGGAAAGCTAAGAAAAATAATAATCAGTTTGAACAAAAGAAGAAGGATTTTGTGCCTAACAGAAATTTCAAAAACAATAAGGCCAAAAACTATCATAATAACAAGAACTTCCAAGGAAATAGGAACAATACACCCAACAATCAGAATAATTCTAAAGGTAAGGAATTTGCAAATAATCATGGAAACTTTACCAAGAACTTTGAGCGCAAAGAGCCTATCAAGTGTTGGTAGTGTAATGGCCCACACTATGCTTTAGTCTGTCCAAACTGGAAAAAGACTGTTAGCAACATTCATACCATATAGGAGGAGATGATCGTTGGAGAACTAGCAAGGAGCGTGCCTAGAATCAATGCAGCCTTGGAGAACCGACAAGCTGAATATTAGACTTCCATGGTGGAAGTAGAAGCTATGATAAATCAGACCCCTGTAACTATTTTGATTGATCCAGGAGCTAGTCTCAGTTATATTACACCTCAAATAGTAGAAAAATGTAAATTATCTGTTGAAACATTTGAGAATTCATGGTTAGTTCAGTTAGCCACTGGTGCTAAAAGAAAAGTAACGTGTTTTGTCAAAGAATGTGCAATAGTTATGGATGAATTTGAAACTGTTGTTAAACTTAATGTTTTGCCTCTTGGTTCTTATTATTTGCTGATTGGTATGGACTAGTTAGAACAACATAGAGCAATTCTAAACTGTTATGATAAAACTTTCACATGCTTAAACAATGATGAAAAACCATTTAGTGTTAAAGGAATACCTAGAAAAACCACCATAAGGCAGATTTCTGCCCTACAACTTAAGAGAGTTGTTAGAAATGGATGTAAATATTATGCAGTAACAATTATTGATGAAGAAAGTATAAATAAAATAGATAAGTTAAAAGTGGAAGACATTCCAGTCTTAAAAGAATATGTTAATGTATTCCCAGAAGAAATTCTGGGATTACCTTCGAAAAGGGAATTGGATTTCACCATTGAGCTGGTACCGAGTGCAGTACCTAGCTCAAAGGCCCCTTATTGAATGAACATACTCGAACTTAATGAATTAAAATCTCAATTAAAATAATTAATTGATAAAAAGTATATTCGACCAAGTGTGTCTCCTTGGGGGGCACCTGTCATCTTTGTCAAGAAGAAGGACGGGACTATGTGACTTTGCATAGATTACCGTCAGTTAAACAAGATGACCATCAAAAATCGATATTCGTTACCCCGCATAGACGATCTGTTTGATCAACTACGTGGAGCCACGGTGTTTTCAAAAATAGATTTAAGGCCTGGATATCATCAAGTAAGGATTTAAGATGAAGACATCTTTAAGATAGCTTTCAGAAATAGATATGGTCACTATGAATTTGTCGTAATGTCATTCGGGCTTACTAATGCCCAAGCTATTTTCATGTGTTTAATGAACAACGTGATGCATAAGTATTTAGATAAGTTTGTGGTCATGTTTATCGATGACATTCTAATCTATTCAAAAACTGAATAAGAACATAAAGAACATCTAAAAATTGTTTTGCAAGAGTTGCGAGAACATCAACTCTTCGCAAAGTTTAGTAAGTGTGATTTATTCAAGGATAAGATTCAGTATTAAGGTCACGTAGTGACCAAGGAAGGAATTTTTGTGGATCCTAAAAAGATAAGGGCAATCGAAGATTGGTCGGTTCCTAAGGATGTGACAGATGTTCGATCTTTCATGGCCATTACCGGTTACTACCAAAGGTTCATTGAAGGTTTTTCGAGGATAGAAAATCTAATAACTTCCTTACAGAAGAAGGGAAAAAAGTTTGACTGGAATAAAAAATGTGAAGAAAGCTTTAAAAAGTTTAAAACTTTATTAACCAGCGCACCTATTTTAAGAATAGCAGATCGTAATAAAGAATTTGTAGTGTGCACTGACACCTGTAATGATGGCTTAGGTGGTGTTCTGACTCAAGAAGGGCATGTTATTACCTATGAGTCTAGAAAATTAAAAGTTCATGAAAGGAATTATGCAACATATGATCTGGAATTAGTAGCTGTAATACACGCCTTAAAGATGTGGCGACATCACCTAATTAGCAAAAAAAAAAATTAATGACTGACAATAAAGGGTTGAAGTATCTTTTAGATCAGCCAAATTTAAATGCCAAACAAGCTAGGTGGTTAGCTTTCTTAAGCGAGTATGATTTCAAAATTCAGCATATAAAAAGGTAAAGAAAATAAAGTTGTTGATGCATTAAGTAGGAATGCAAGGATGAATTTTGCAATCGCTATCAGCACCTATGTTTCAGACTTAGATAAACATCTTAAAGAAGGAATAGAACAAGATAAAATTTACCAGAATTTACAAGCTAAAGCTAAAGAAAATCCAACAGAAAACTTAATTAAGGGTTACAGTTTAAATGAAAAAGAATTTTTACTGTATAAAGATAGAATGTATGTACCTAATGTACCTAAAATTAAGCTGTTAATTCTGAATGAAATTCATAAAACACCGTATTCAGGTCATCCAGGTTATCAAAAGACTATAACTATGTTAAGAAAAGAGTTTTTCTGGCCAAACATGGAAACTGAAGTAGCAGAATATATTGCTAGGTGTTTTGAATGTCAACAAGTAAAAACTGAACATCAACACCGAGCTGGTTTGCTTCAGCCATTACCCATTCCTAGCTGGAAATGGGAGATAATTAGTCTAGATTTTATTACAGGCTACCTAAAAATCAAAATCAAAATGATTCTATCTTGGTAGTAGTTGATAAGTTAAGCAAAGAAGCTCACTTTATACCTGTTAAAACTACTTATAAAGCTGCAAACATAGCTGAAATTTTTCTAAAACAGATTTTTTGATTACATGGAGTACCAAAAGTTATAATCTTAGATAGAGATCCTAAGTTTACAGGAAACTTTTGGAAATATTTGTTTAAAGGGTTAAACACCACATTAAATTTTAGTACTTCTTTCCATCCTCAAATAGATGGACAAACTGAAAGGGTAAACCAAGTATTAGAAGATCTATTAAAAATGTATGTGAAAGACCAACCTAGTAAATGGGAGGACTATTTACATATGGTAGAATTTGCTTATAATAATAATTATCAGACATCAGTCAGATTTAGTCCTTTTGAAATTTTATATGGACGGAAATGTAATACTCTTATATCTTGGAGTAATCCAGTAGATAGATTGGTATTAGGTCCAGAACTATTAAAAGAAATGGAATAAATTGTAAAACAAGTGCAGGGAAATCTGAAAGTGGCACAGGATCGGCAAAAAAGTCAAGCAGACTTAAAAAGAACTCCAAAGGAGTTTCAGGTAGGTGAACATGTGTTCATCAAGGTAAGGCCCAAAAATAGCTCACTGAGATTGGGGAGTTGTGCAAAATTGGCACCTCATTACTGTGGCCCATTTGAAATTCTATCTAGGATTGGACAAGTAGCTTATCAATTAGCATTACCACCTAATTTAAGAGTACATAATGTTTTTCACATTTTCGTTTTAAATAAATATTTCCATGATGTTGCTCATGTTGTTAACTGGAATGATGTACAGGAGGAACCAGAACGAGAATTTCTAGTGGAACCGGACTTTATCCTCGGAAGGAGGGAGATTACAATTCGGAACCACACCATTGGACAGGTGAAGGTGCAATGGAAGCACCTTAGTCCAGAGGAAGCCACCTAGGAATTGGAAAGTAAAATGCGAGATGCATATCCAATTCTGTTCTAGGGTAATTCTGAGGATGAAGAATAAATAACATCGAGGACGATGTTATATTCTAAGGGGGTGTGTATGTCACATGCCCCAATTTTGCAAAATAATATTATCTTATTTTATTTTATTCCAAGACATTATGTTAAATTATATGCTAAGTTGTAAATGATGAATCAGCAGAGTCAAGGATATTAAATGTAATTCTGAATATTTAATTATAAATAAATAAAAGTGGAGACAACAGCTTGGGAGAGCTGTTAAAAAGAGTGTTACTAGTCAAGTTGGTGGAGGAGACTGGGTGGAGAGGAAATAGACAAGTGGCAGCATCCTCAAACACTTCCAATGTTGTAGGTGGCAACCTCCCTACATTTGGGGTGATGATCTCCCAAGAAACTGGGATCAGAGTAGGTGGCTCAATTAATGACAACTAACCCAAAAAGACCTAGAAAATCTTAATAAAAAATCCCATTGAAGAGAGCTGAGGCTACTTATTTTCCAAGAAGATAACCATTCAGGTGAATGTACTTCAGAGGATTTCATTGGGAAGGGAATTTGTGGAAAGTGTTTGAGGGGTAAACTGCAGAAAGTGATCTAGTACATCTATTCAGCTGAAGGATCTTGCTGCTGAGTGCAGAGTTAGTACTGAGTCATTGGACTAGTATTTTGTTGCTTGCTCCACCAGTTCTCAGCCAAGAATACCAGGAACAGGCTCGAGGTTCCTGAGAAGTCATTGTTTGAGCACTCTCCAGGAGTTGGTAAGGAGGAACTGCCTCCCAACGCTGTTGTCATCCAGCTTTAAAACAGGTTCTACAGTCTTTTATTACTGTGTTAAAAATTTATATCTGAGAATGAATGAATACTGAATGATTTATATGTTTTGTAGTGAACTGTTAAAGCTTGTAATCTTTTAGTTATTTGAATGTTGAATCTGTATTTGATGAAATAATCCTACCTGCGTTTTTCTCCGTCTGGAATTAACCAGACAGTACTCTAACACAGGTGGTGTGTTTAAAATAGATGAAGATATGATAGGAATCTGAAATGAGTAGATGTATTATGAATTTCATTATATCAGTGTAACTTATTTCTGTATGAAGACTATTATCAGCAAAGAACAATAACCTGTTCTTATATGTTCTTGTTAACCAGATTATGTAGGTAAGTACTTTAGAAAAAGAAATAGAAATAACTCAGCACAGGTAGAAGGATATTCTTTATAGATACTGTAATAGGAAATAGATCATGCTATACACAGTGTCTTATTCTTTTTATCGAATTTAAATTATGCAGGATGTTAATCTGTGCTATATCACATGTTTATTTTCCTTGCATCATACTTATTAACCTATTGCTTATGCAGTAGAAGAAATAAAGCTAAACTACTTGTTTACTTTCATATTCAAACAAAGGTATCAGATACCGTATCAAGTTTACTAGAATTAATAGTAGTTTAAAAACTAACAGTTACTACTAACTCAGGATAGCGATCTGAAAAATAATTATGGTATTAAGATAGAAAACATAAATGCTTAGTTTAATTAATTATATTGTTAACTAACTAAGAGATTTAGTTACTATAAATCGAGAGGTTTTTTAGAAAAGAATCATTCATTTTTTTTTAAGAAAACAGACTCGTTACTAAATTAATGTTTACGAGTAATCCTACTAAAACCCTAGATAACAATTCAGAAAAACAATAAGAATTTAATAAATTAACATTGCTTATCTATATAAGAACTGTACTGCAAATACTAACAGGTTTATCTTTCTGCAAAAGAGAACTGTAGGTTCGAACCCTAGTTTAATAATACCCTTGTCTAATAAAAACAACCAAGTCATAATCTAGTAGTTGGATTTTATGTACAAGTATAAGCAATAAACTGTTACAGTTCAGTCACAGTATTATTTAAATAAGTGTATGCACAAATACAAGCTGAAGTATTTATATTATATACAGATAATAATATTACATAAATAATATCGCTTATAATTTAATAATTCTTTAAACAAAATGAAGAAATCTTAAAGTAAAAACCAGAGTTTAATTCATTAAACCCTAACCTAAACTTCCATGAGTACTGAAATGGTATAATAGTCTATTAAACAGTATTCTAATATATTATTAACAATACAGAAAATATCTTTTCTCAAGTTAAATAGGGTTAAAACCCTGGCTCGTAATTATGAGCTGAAATCACTCATTTCTTTCCTTAAAATATACAAAATCCATTACAGTAGTAATCTAGGATAAACAATAGACTTATTATTTTGTTATAAACATTTGAAGAAAAATTTAATTTATTTACACAGAGGTAAAAATACAAATACAATAAGAAGAACAAATTTAAGCTCAAGACAGACTGTCTTAAAAATATTTACATTATATCAACAAGCCCGTAGACTGTATGTAACTCAAAACATTAGCAAAGTACAAAACCTCAGCTAGAAGCCCAGCACCCATATTAATATATGGAGTATACATAAATATTATCAATTGTTTACAAATGGTAAATTATTTACTAATACGAGAGGAGAGCTTCACAAGTTACAACCTAAAGCTGAAGTCACCCTGCAACAAGCAAGGGTTTTTAACCAAAACAAACACCATAAAAACGAAGGACAGCAACCCAATACTGGGTGCAAAACGGCCAAGACCTTCTCCAACTGCAAAAGTCTTTACAAACAGGGGAAACCCTATTTGAAACCAGAGCTTACTGGGTACATTTCGTAGAGCCATATTTATAGCACAACAGCCAACCTTGGAGACAAGCCGACCTGCATAATAAAGAACCAAAGTTTATTTAAAAACCAGAAACCCGTATGTAAAATAAAACAATAAATAGTAATAGCTCTTAGTTATTGTTTTTAATCACCTAACTAGAAGTAAAAACGATGGAGCCCCAGACGAACAGTAACACCATGACCAACGCTAAAAGGAGCGAAACCCTCATGCTCGTCGAGGATGGAGATGACGAGAATCTAGCGTTTACACAACTATCAACAGAGGTGGGGGCATGACTGAGAAAAGGCTGCGAAGAAGTCAATTAGCATGGAGTCGAACTATTACCAGCATACAAGTAGAGAAACAAAACCCTACGATAAAGGAGTCTTGCAATAACATACGTTAAACTCAAGCTTTCATCAATGGCAGGCTACGACAGAGGAGCAAGAAAAAGAATATTTCAAGTGGCCATAAAGCCATATACAGGAAAGGCAGTAAATTCTGAGTGAAGTAAAGAAATCACAGAGGAGGCAACCAATGGAACCTAGCTCAAGGGAGTAAGCCACGAATCCAGCGTTGGAGCCTCTGTAGCTGTCTGCAACTCACGGCCACCACGGAAGCTCGCAGAGCAGCCCACAAAGCCAACGCAAATGATGGAGGTCGAATGAGCCAAAGGGTTAGGGTTAAAACTATTTAAGCAACCGGTGCATGGCCAGAAAACTTCCATGTGGTCGTAAACATTTTTATAATGCAGTGGGTCGACTTTCCATAGTCACCTGCATTTTCATAACAACCAATTTTATTCACCAATGATTTCATCAAAACCATATCATGTTTTGCATGGGTTTCAATCATACTATAACAGTTTAAATGTTGGTGCATAGCTTGTCATTGGCATGGAATTGCAATGTTATCATAATGTTGACTAATACATAACATAAACCTTATCCTCGTAACCCGAAAAGAAATACTGTATGTAATATATCGAATCCAATGTTATGAGTTATCGCTAGTAAAAGCTAGTGATGTTTATGTTATGTCTGCATAGTAAGTTATACTGATGAACATCGTGGGGAATCCTTACAAAGTCTTTTTAACATCATCATTTTTTATTTGCATAGTTTACATGTGAGCAATAACTCCTTTTTAAGTGATTACAGTTCATCAAAGTTTGTATAATGATATCACGATTGTGAAATAGGTTGTGCAATAACTAAGTTGTTGTTAATAGAATTTTAAGATATTTATGAAATCATTGACTGATAAACAGTTAGTGAATAGTGTAAGAAGAACTATCTATTAGTTCCAGTGCCTTCCATGATGGTGAAATTGATTACACATCATTCAACTTGTGTAATATGCATAGTGTCGTTAGGGTAGGATCATAAACATTATGCAAATGTAACACTAATAAAACCTTTTATGTTGATAAACAAATAGTTTATGCATGTTTTAAATCTTAGAAACTAGCATAGTTTTGATAACAAACTATGTAATGGAAAAGTGAAAGGTAAGAACATTTCCCTATGGGCCCTTTTACTTAATGTAGATCCATGAGATCTTATCTTAGAAGTTGTGACACTTTCTCATCACTTGGAGTATAGATTTACATTCTTACCAAATTACTAAGGTTAACATAAGATGAAAAGATCGACTCGATAAGAAAAACATCAGCCCTTAAAATTGTTCTTAGATAGAACCTAATACAAGAATTGTAATATAGAATTGCTAGGGTATGTTTTTTTTGAAAATAAATAATATCAAGCAGATAAAATATACTGTTTAGAACCAAAGGAAGTAGTACTATCACTACATATTCTATAGGAAGAAATTACAATCATCTGAACTTCGCTTACTATAGCAATAGAAGAAAACAAACTGTGTTACCTTACGGAAGTAGGTTGGATTACAGCAACTTATAATCTAAGCTTATTAATTGCAAATAGAAATACTACATGATGCTTTGTGAATTTAAATACGATACTCGGTTATTTATACCTGTAAAGCTGTAAGAACAAATAATCCATCTGCGTTAGCATAAATGCTAAGTAAGCTCCAGAATTCAAAGTTAGATTCCACCTACTTTCATAATTAGAACTCATCAGTAAACCAAATATAAAATTTATACGCAAGATAAACTTAAGATTATGTTAATAAGAAAACTATTGAGTTAACATAATTGAGTTTATGCAAATTAATCTATCAACTTTCTTTCCTTTTGCTAACCGTTAACTGTTAATAAACTGCAGACTCATCATTTTATGTTAGTTCAAAATTCTAAATTTTTGCGAAATTTTGGGGTTTTGACATGTGGTATCAAAGCACAAAGTTCAAACACTAGGCCTTGATGAAACCCAACTAGCTTTCATGAAATAGTAAATTAAATTATTATGCTGACGTACTTTATTTTAAATGTTATTCAAAAGAGAATTGTTTTCTGAAGTTTAACAGGCAGGTATGGAAAGGCTGGAAGAGTATGCAGAGGAGGAGTCTCCAGTTACTGAAACCGAAAATCTACCAAGAGATCCTATACTAGAGGATTTAACTACCAATTCCTCATAATTGTTACAAACTATAAAGGACCTAAAAACTGAAATGGAGTCTGTAAAACGAGAAAATGAAAGGATTCTGAGGGCTCAAGAAGAGCTTAATCAGATCCTAATTGAGAATTTTCAAACTGAGGGTAGGGGTAGAAGAACTGAATCAGAAGATACCAGTCATCAACGTAAATCTAAAAATATGAAACATACTAAAACTGAAAGTAGTTCGTCTTCTGAAATGTTTGGTGAACAACAAAACTATTATACTACCAGTGACAGTAGTGATGATAATCAGTATACTAAAAAGAGGAAATACAAACCTTATGAGGATATTTCTAGGGAATTCAAAAAGATAAAACCACCAACCTTTAATGGAGAGTCTGAGAAGGGGGAGGAAGCTGAATCCTGGTTATCTGGGATGAATAAGTACTTCCAAATATATAACTATTCTAACCAGTTAAAAGCTAGAATGGCTATATATAACCTCTCAAGAAAGGCTGACATTTGGTGGCAGGACTTGAAAAGAGTTAAGGGAATAAAAGAGAAAATGTAAACTGGAGTACCTTTAAGAGGTATTTCAAAAATAAATTCCTGTCTGAGAATTATTATGAGGAGAGAGCTGAAGAGTTTTATGAGTTGAAATTAGGATCAATGACAATGAAGGATCTGAACAGCAAGTTCTTAAGCCTACTTAGGTATGTACCATTCCTTTTAGATGAGAAACCAAAGGTACAGGGATTCATTATATGTCTACCTTATCATATTAAATATAGAATTGAATATGATAACCCAAAGACCTTGGAGGAAGCTATGAGAAAATCCAACTTCTGTTCGTCTGGCATTGGCAGTTCCACTAACAGAAGGGCTCTAATAAAGGATTCAATTGTTGTTACAGTAACGTAAACAAGTGGACGTAAGTTATTGAATAAAAATGCAAATTCATTTATAAAAACTTTATAATATTTGATTTTATATGCTATTGAACTTATAATACAATGGTTTGAATTTATAGCACGCTATAGAGATTATCAGTGGTGGAGAAGGCAATGTTGGTCCCAGTGACCAAACCACTCCACATACACCATATACTGCTCCCATATTTTCCACTGAACAATCGGCAACACGCTCTGCGACACCCCCGAGGGCAGTAGAGGGTGCAGTCGATGTTGCCCCACCCACAACATATGCTGCAAAAGAAGGGGTGGATGCAGGGTTAGACAAAGATGTGGAAGCATTTCCTAGATATTCTCGTGTGACTAGCACTGGTTCAATAGTGTGTACATTTTTGTTGAATGAAGAACAGGTTCCAATAAAGATAGAGAGGATTCCAGGTCATTATAGATTGTTCGATTTAGTTTTTATAATTTGTGTCTAAGATACCAATAATATTTTCTAATGTTGACTAATGATGGAATTAATGTTTTGCAGGAAATGATATATTTTATAAACATATGAATAATTTGGCCTTGGAAATATTCGGGCCCACCATCCGCACAATGTGGAACAAGTAGCCAAAAGATTTAAAGGATGATCTGACTAATCGCTTGGTTAGTCTGTTCAGAAAAGATACCTTCGATACATCGAAGGTCCTACAGAAGGCTGGAAAGCATCTGAAGATTGTCTGAGACCAGTATAGGGTTCACCTAGAAAAGAACACTAGGTATGAGTGCCCTCAAATGATTCCATCTATGGAGTGGAAGGCCCTGATGGAAGATGGAAAAGAGACGGACCTGACAAAATCAGGAAAGATACCACTAGGTGGAACAGGGAGGTATGCAATACATTCCAAAATGTAGTGGTAAGCCTTATTGTTACTAGTTTTTATATCAATTTTGGTACATCGACTAATGTATTTAAAAACTTAATTATGCTCTTGGACACATCTAAGGCCACAAAGGCAAGAATTGAAAAAATTGGCCAACACAAGATTGGTCCTGGTGGTTACTCCAACTTGGCAGCCCAATATGTAAGTATCGCAAAACCCGAATCCACATCAAAATATCATACATATTATTATTTTTGTTTTGTTCTAACAAAAGGCTTTAAAATTAATGACATCATGCAAATATGAAGGCCGACTGGTTCAAAGAATTGCCCAATGCAGATTACATGAAGCTTGGCTTCGAACAGGGCTTTGACGTCGTTGTTGAACACTGGAGAAGCTTGTACGGGAATACTTCACGATCTTCTATTGATCCATGTGGTGCCCATGTATGTGAAAATTTTACAGTTTAATGATAATTTATTATTGCTCATGCAATTTGTTCCTTATAAATAAATTAACATAAATTATTTATTCCTTTTTATGCAGGAAAGTAATGATCTTGTTCATGTCGAGGATGTAGTACATGACCAACCAAATGAAGATCATGCTTCTCATCCTGGTAATGAATTTATTAATGTGATACTATTTTTTATAGACCATTGCAGATGATGAACATTAATTCTAATTCTACACAATTCAACTGCAAAGCATGTAGATGCAGATCATAACACAGAACAGGTTGGGCCTATACAAGATATTGTTGAACATGTTGATGTACCGATGGCAGGTAAAAACAAACATTCGTAATGTTTTTTAAATGAATTACTCGTATTTATCAAAATATAAATATAGTAATTAAATATTTTGACATTATTGTAGAAATTCATCGCCCCTCGTCTGAAGTTCAACCTTGCGAACAGACTAGTAGGGATACCAATGATCAGATTCCCGAAGATGTGACTCTAACTAAATATTTAAAGAGAAGAAAAATAAAAAAGGAAGTGACTAAACTAATTTTGAGTAATTCTTATTTATAAAAAAAAAATTAATGGTTTTTTCCTCTATTTCATGAATGAATGTTTGAATGAATGCTTTACTGAATGGTTTACTAATTTTTTTCTGCCATTGATTAAATTAATGTTTTAATGAATGGTTTTTTCAGATGTTGAATGATTGAATGGTTTAATGAATGATTTAATGAAAGCATCTTTCAACTATTGAGTGAAATAATTTGCATTAGATGCATTGTTATTTGCATTGTAGATGCATTGTTATTTGGATTCTGAAATAGTGAAATAAATTGTTATTTGCAAGTATATGCATTGGGTTTGGGGAGTTGAGAGTGATGTGAGGGGGGGAGGGGCCATAAGAGCTTCCACCTTCACGTGGTTGGTCCTGTTTAGTAGAGAATATTAAATTATTCTTGAAATAGAGAGAAGCTCAATGAATGGTAAGGAAGAATACATTAAAAAACATCGATTTCTATAATTTTAGTTTATAATTTTGACTATTGTTATTTGACTACTCCATTGGAACTTGTTATAGACAGCGTTGAGAAACATTTCCATAGTTAAGAGGAAATAAATGGTGTTTTGATTAGATCGATGGCCTTATATACATAGTATTTTTGGTTATCCATGTTTTATCAGGTGATATATTCTTAACAATTAATTTACTTGAATAGTTGAATAGTATTGTAATTTACATTGTAATAGAATTGTATTTATTTATATTGGTTTTGTTATTTTCATAAACAAACATAAATTTATTTGATGGGTCCTAACATGAAACTATTGCAACAGGACAAAAAATGAAGTATGTTGAATGATGTTTGAAAGGTAAAGCATAAGAAGACAAAGTGAAGATCCACAAATCAAGGTATAATTATGTTTTCTTTTGTTTGATTGAGTTGTGTATTGGGTATTTATGCATGTGCACACGCATACATTTAGTTGATGATGAAGATTACCATACATTGAGGCGAACTTTGTTCTATCTGATCTAAAAAATTACCTTAAAAATTTTGATTTATCATGATAACTGGCCCCTTGGTAATACTTTACCAATACCATATAGCTAGGACAACAAATTTAAATGTAGGAATTTCATTACAAGAAATATGATAGTAATTTTAGTTTGATGGGAATCTGAAAGGTCAAAAGACAGAAAAAGATAGATAGACTTGTGAGCAAAATGGTATCTGAAGCGTTGTTTCAGTATTATTCTGCATGAGTATATTGTTATCTGCCCCAGTTTATCTTTCTTCGGTAGTTTTTTAATTTGTTTCTTAATCTCATATCTTGTTCAACTTTCATGTTTGATTGTGTAGTGGAAAACCTATGTTTATATTTGTGCTTATCCCTATAGGTTGTGAGTTGGGCATGGTACACATTGGTATTTCTAGTTTCCATTGTAACTTTTCACCCCAACATCACTGTGCACTTTATTACTCATAATTGCTAATTTGTTACAAAGTCTTCTTTGTGCAAATATTTTATTAGGCATTTATATATTTCTGTATTGCTTCCAATTTATAACCGATTTTAAAGTGGTCACTTAGAGAAAACATCTCAACTCTGGAATACAAAAGAAGAATGACTGCATTGATAATTATGGTAACAAAGTATTGATATCTGCTTGAAAAAATAGAGATCTATTTGCTACTTTATTTCTGGAAGGCATTGTTTGAATGCTTAAGTTATAAAAACTGTTTATTTTTGTTGTTTTCAGGCAATCTTCTAGAGGTATCCATGGCCTGGAAAAAGAGTATCAGTCATTTTCACTGATTTACAATGATAGATCACTAGATTTGGTATGAAATCTTTTCACTAAAGGCAACATTTTCACATTTGTTGGAAACGGTTTCGAGGTTCTTTCCCAAGGAAAATATGTTTTTATTGAAGAAATCCCATTTGCAGCCATGACTTTTGGTGGTGTTGATCCTAATCACTTCAAGGGTAAACATCAATATGCTCATGTTACTCGAAATGGTTACTGGAAGGTATGTAATAGAATCATGTTAGTTTTCCATGTTTAAGATTGACTATATTTAAGAATAAACACATGCATACCATGTTCTTTGTATGAGTCAATATAGTTACTAGTAGGTATGTAATGGGATTAATATACTCTAATAAATCGATTTTGTTATTTCCTTCAGTTTGACATGGGAGACTTCCTCATTGATGATCAATCAACAGGTCAGCATACAGTACATCTTATTCAATTGGGCACATTATTGCTTCTTAAGGAATCTTATGAAACTATTGATGGCATTTTATGAACATTTTGTTGCATTTTTCTGTGTTGAAGGTTGTGTTTCTATTGCAGATTCTGGAACTTCTTTGCTAGCTGCTCCATCAGTAAAGCATGCATAGCTTTGATATTTTGTAAATTTCTTGTATAAGTTAGTGGTGTTTTGTAGGTCTGTGCACGATATGCTATTGTTGTAAAGCATAAGTGTTTCATAGCCACACCAAGGATATAGGGCAGAAAAGGCTATTTCAGAATCATAACCAACAAAGTATTATCATTTAAACCACTATTCTTTGAAATCAACAGTAGTAGACAATTTTATCAGCTAGCAAGTGTAAGTATTAACAACCATCATGTATCATCACATAGGAATTATTATCATCATTTAGATTAACTATAAATACTATTGTATATCAACATGAATTACCAGCTAAGTTAACCATCCTTTTAAGGGTTTATACAAGTACTCCTTAGCCTGAAAAGAATGCTTTTGGAAGCAGAATTCAATGATATTGTTGAGATTTCCCCATAACTCAAAATATGACCCTAACTTGGTTGATTTTGCAGGTTTGTTTGATAGGTTTTAGGGCTAGAAACAATAGTAACACTGATCAGTAAGGAAAGAATCCCTAAATTTCCCTACTAAACAATTAAATGGGGTCGTTGTAAGGCAGAAAGTAACCTTTTAGCAAGGCCAAATTATCCCAACCCCTGAAACATGTCAAATATGAAACCCTAACTCTAACTTTTGACTGGTTTTTTAAGGTTGGTTCTCAAGTTCGTGGATGTAGACAAGAAGATAGGTGACGCACTGGAGGATCTAGGGCTAAATAGGTAGGCAAAAATTTGAGGGTGCCTTAGAATTTGAAAATTGTTGTTATTTTTGGATTATTGAATTTTATAAATTTCTAAGGTTTTCTAGTTTATAAAAATGCAGATCTAATCTAACACTACACTAATCATGAAAATGCATCTATTTACACATGAAATACTAAATTTTGATCAAAATGACAAATCTTAGGGTTTTTGTGAAATTTACTTCAAACCCAATGCCATGAGGGATGGTGATAAACCTCCCTCTTGGAATATTTCCCTAAGGCTCACCAACTAGGACTTCAAAAAACAACCTCTAGGGTTTGTTGGAGGATCCTAATTAGGGAAAAATTCAGATATCTAAGGACAAACAAGAGAAAAATCCTTCAAGAGGATGTTTTATAACATGTAAAAGTTGACAAAAGCTAGTAAAAATCCCTAATTCAGAGAAAATGCAGCATTACAACCACCATTCAATCCATAGAAGCATAATTTCACCAAACTTTACCAATGGAGCAACCAAGAAAACCCTAGATCCTCCTTGTGCTTGTGTTCTTCCAACAATGCTAGCATCAATCTTGCATGTGCATGAAACCCTAGAATCCACCTATCATTTTTACCATAAATCCAAAGAAGAAATAGTAATATATTTGATAAGTTTCCCCTGTGAATCCATAGGCAAGCTTATATCAGAGCATCTTCTTCACATGAAATATTTTGCTAGATCCATTGATTTGCAGATAATGGTGCTTCCACGTGATTCAGTTTTGTATTTGCAAGAGGAACTTCACAAACATTTATATATTATCAACCAGTCATAAAAGGATAAGCAAGCATACATTTACTAGAATCCCAACAACTATATAAAGGATCAAAGACAATCACCTGCCTCTTCTATTGAACAATCATAGAATGAAATTATGTTGCATATAACTTGATTTTAGCTATGTTACTGGATCCACCACCCTAGTGTGTAGGATCCACTAACAATTGCAACAGGTTGATCTACCTTAGCTACCAAACTAGGCATATGTGTTGTTTCAATGGAAGGACTGTTAATGTTCAAAGGTGTTACTGAATCTGTAATACTGCTAGTTGATGCAACTTGCAATGAGGACCATAAGAAGAGAGTTTGATCTATCTTGGCCAAACAAAATTGAAGGCTAGACCTGTTCATTCTGCAAACCAAGATCACTTGAATTGATTCCAGTCACTAAGGTAGAAAGAGTTTCCATACCGAGTTGTTTCTCCCTTTGTTTCTTGTCTACTGTAGAGGATTTCATGTTATATGATGGTCCAAGAGAAGTAGTAGAAACAGATACTAATGTGAGAGGTTGTGATAGTTCCCCTGATTTTGACAATGGTGTTGACTGCAGAGCACCTCTAACCTCTACTTTTTGGAATTCGCCGGAACTTTTGACCAATTTTATATTTTGGAAAGGGTCATGCCTTTTTTTACCCTTTTGACCTAGTTGGCCTTTTCTTCCTTAAGGTTCGATATGCTATTGCACGATATGATATAGCATATCAGTCACTTTTTATGCACTTGTTGCATTTATGAAGTTATTTGTAAATAACAGAACTTCTCTCTAGCCCTTATTTTTAATTGACAACTAAATTATTTTTCTATCCTTTATATTGTCCTAAATTCTTCTCAAGTGATTTATATCTCCATTGGGCATCCAGAAACTACTTATATTTTACATTTTAGTCCTTCGGTTGACTTGGACTTTAGCATGCATTTTATTTATATGTTTGACAAAATGGTTCTATATCATCACTCATTTGGACATGTTGAGTGAAAATCTATCATATCTAAAACACTAATTAGATTATTTTGATGCATAAAATTCAATGATCACCGGCAGAGTGTGTGCTCTAGAATGAAAAGGATATATGGAAGCATACCATACTGATATGTCGTAAGAGTTGTCAGGTAAAGAACTGTAAATGAAAAGGATATATATTATTTACATATTTATTGGAATAATCTCCACCATTATCTGTGTGAAGGATATTGATCCCCTTACCAGATTGTTTCTCTGCAAGAGCTTTAAAATCTCGAAAAAAAGCAAACACATCAACTTTGTGTTTTAAGAAGTGGACCCCTGTGTATATAGAGATGTAATCAATGAAGGTTAGAACTTAGTACATATATTTATTTATTCATAGATACGTGAGGAAAGGGACCAGTAATGTCACCGGGCACAAAATCAAGAAGTGATGTGGCTCTCTTAGCCTTTCCTTTCTCAAATCTCTCTTCAAGGTGCCTACCAAGAGTATATATCGGACAAACTCCATCTAAGAAGGATATAGGTGGTAACCCCACTATGCCATGATGTTTGATTAATTGATGCAATTAACGTAAGTTAATATGCCCAAACATATCATGCCATAACTTACTAACATCATTAGAATGCATTAACAAAGCTAGAGTAGGAGTTTTAAGAAGAAAAAAAACTTTGAAAAAACATACAATTTATTTTTGTGATCAACTTTTCTAAGTGAAATATTTCAATTTTTTTTTGTTAAATCTACCAACAGGCGTCACTTTTCCGACGGTGTTCCAATGTTTCTGTGAAATATCCAACACATGAAGGCGACGATCAACCAATGCTTTATATCAACCTTCCGACGGCAGTGTCATGACTCCAACACTTCAGCCCGTTGGATGACCAACGCTTCATGTGTCGGTCAGAGTCGAAAATCCGATGCTTTCTGGATAAAATCACCGATGGAGACGTCATGCATCTAACACTTCTTCTCATCGAAAATCCGACCCTTTAAGTGTTGGAGGGCGTCGGATTTCCAACGGTTTATGATAGTTTTGAGTGACACTTTGAAAGAGAAAACTGTTGAATAGGCGACACCATGGTGTGTCGGATCTTCGACCCTCTTTGGTAGCATGTCGAATATTGGACGTTATGACACCAACGGCAAAAAAAAGTGTATGTGTCGAAGATGTGACAAAGAAGTGTCGAAATTCAAACATGCAAGGCATTGAATTTTGGGTTGAAATTCTGTTGTGTTTTGTGCATATAAAAACAAGATGCATAAAGGACAAAATTTAAACCTAATTAATAATTAAAATAATCAAAAGGGATTACTAATCTATGGGTATGAAGAGATTGTTTCTAATATAAAATAAAACAATCTAAAACATAGCTGAACTAATTTACAGTTTAGACAAAAAGCAGCAAAACTAATCTCTAACTATAAATTATACCTAAGACTGACATAATATTAAGCACTAACTTGAAAGGAAATCTAAAAGGAAACTGGAAATAAGTTGTATGTGGCCGGTCACTTTAATTCTATAAACGATAGCTACATTAACAGCACAGTGTGAATTATATTAACTACGGCAGATACATGTTACAAAGAACAAAGAAACAAATATAAACAACTTAAAAATAAAACTACTTATCTATGAGGAAGAGATAACAGAAAACATCTTGGGATAGAAAAACCAAGTAACCAGATTGTCAAATAGGAACCTAGTTGTTTTTATAGTTGTACAATCTATCACTGGTGTTTCCTCTGCCCATCATGTCAAGTAGTCTATCATAGTAATGATATATCACGCACATGTCGGTTTCCCTTGAGGATTGATGGGTTCCACAAAATCTACAACCCATTTATCAAATGGGTGTAGCATTATCTGAGGTACTAACGGAATATCATTCTATCGTGACGGCTTCTCCTTCCTTTCACAGATGTCGCAGCTTTTAGCATAATCTACAGCATCACTGTGCATTGTCGACCACCATAATCTAACTCGGAGTATCTTTCTAGCGGTTGTGTGTCCTCCATAATGTCCTCCTGCAATTTTCCATGCACCTCTGACAATACTCTCTACAACTCATGCAACAACACATATCGACGTAGGATTTCATCTTGCCCCATTTTGTACAGTTTTCCTACGATTAGCTGCAAATCCGTAGCTCTGATGACTAGTTGCTTCTTTTGAATCGTGGTGAATTCCTTAGGTACTTTTCCCATCGTCGAAAATTGGACAATTTGCTCATAATAGTCATCCACCATTTTGATTCTAAATAATTGCGCATCAAGTAAGCCATCCTTGATGCTACTTGGATTCTCGCATGTTTCTATCCTCGACAGATGATCAGGTCCTGCAGTCAACCGTCTTGGATTCACAATGATCTCAAAATTGAACTCTTGGAATAGTAATAACCATCGACAAATATTTCCCCCCCAACACAGGCTTGTTAACTAGGTACTTCAGTGTCGAGTGATCCATAAAAATTTTGAAATGTCCTTCCAACAGGTAGTGGTGGAATTTTTGTAATGCATACACCATCGCCAATCCCTCCCTCTCTGTCATTATGTAGTTTCTTTCCATAGTGGACAACTTCTGACTTGCGAATGCGATTGGGTGATGGATCGCTCCTTCCCCTGGTTGACCTAAAATCACTCCTAATGTGACTGATGAAGCATAAACATGGACATGAAATTCCTTTGTCCAATATGCAAAAAATAATATCGGTGTTGTGACCATTTTATTATTTAGAGTATCAAGACTTATTTGACATTTGTTGTTTGTAGTGGGGATTTATCCCCAGCTACGTGCAGAAGAACCAAACTTAGATTGTTGTGATCGTAAGGAAGAGTTCAATGGGAAACATAAAATCAAACTAAACTAATAACTGAAAGAAAATATTTTTTATCATTTTATAATATATATTGGCTAAACTAATGCAATAAACAAAAACAGTAAACACACATTTCTCCTATAAAGTGGGCCACCGTAGCTGTCCTCGAAAGTGGTTCTGCATCTCCATGGGTTGGTTCTCCAGTTATCTACACGGACAGTTGTCAAACGGGAAATGGATCCAAAGTGGGTAGGGAGAATGTCTCAACATACATCATGGGATATGGTACGGGAACAGGAATGAGGGAAGGGCAGTATGTGCAATAACTGAGAGCACAAATTCCACAGTGTAACCATAAGTGAATGAGGAAAAAAGCATGTTTTGGGAGAGCCCTTCACAATGTATTTATAGTATGGTCCTAGTTTTTTGACCCAACGTGGTAACCCATGGTATTTTCCTATGGTTTTCTGGCCCTTTCTCTTTTTTATGGTTCTTGAACCCTTTTTAGGGTTTTTTTACCCTATTTGGGAGAGAGTGAGGGTAAACCATAGTAAATAATGATGTTTTGGACCATTTTTGGTGGAAATACAATTGTGAAGGTCAAAACTAAGGAAAATATGGTATGAATATGATGTATGTATATGGTTTAGACCATGGATAGCTAGGTGAACACTTTTTAGTGTTAACATATTTCCCCCTGATGTGTGAGGGTAGGAGTTCATCGTATGGACGATGGACATCATAGGATCATGACAATAATGGTGACAATAGTGGAGAGACTGGAGAGGCCAACAAATAAGTGGAGCTTCCTCGTTTGAACTACGGTGGATTTTGGTTTTTTATTATGGGTTCTCTAAAAATAGATGAGATACATATAATGTGTGAAATGTATATGGACGAGGTAGGCATACCCATGCTCGTAACCATGTCAAAAGAATAAATAATGGGATCAAAGCTCAAAACATGGGAGCCGATCAATACATATACAAATGATGATACATAATGGTGGCCTCAATGGGAGGTTGAATACAATGTTGATCTGAAGAAATGATACATAGGAACAATGACATTCTGATGGAATGCAATATCATCACAACTCATGCTCTGTTGAATATGGAGGTGTACATATATATGGAGTCAATGAATGAGAGTTAGAATCTTTGTGGTACAATGTGCAACATCAAGTATTGGAGATACATGGAAGCATAATATTGGGAGCTTCCAAACACTGTCTCCAACGTAGCCCAGAAATCACAAGGGACAAGAAACTGTGTGGGTCCCATAGTAGACTCACCAATGTTCTAGTGCTAGGTGATAACCGGGGTCTTTGACCAAATAATGAACATACCAATACCCTGTAGGAATCTCAATGGTGCGATGATGTAGCTGAAGTCGAGAACGTGAGACACAACCATCCCGAGAGGCACTAATGACTCCTCTCAAGTTCTCTAAGGAACTCATCAATTAGGTGGATAAAACCAGGATACAAGGACCTCTTGAATAGATGTGTTGATGTCGACAGAGGGAGACCTGCAACTAATCAAGGCAATGATGTTTCCTTGACTAGAAGAATGAGGGGGATAACCAAAGTTGTGGAAAAATATGGGGACTGACACACTGAATGGGGAAATAGAGGTAGGGGAGTACGGGGGACTCAAACTTCCTTTGTTCAGAGTATGACAGCAGCGATGACCTAGAAGCAAATGAAACTGACTCGTGGGAGAGGGATAATAGCTGTAACATCGGTAAGATAACTACAAATGGGAAATAATAAGGGAGGTAGTTGGACTAGTGATATCGAGGGGATCCAATGAATACTCATCGTAGAATAATCTGAACAAAGGAGACCCAATAGGAGGATGCTGCCATATTTTGATATCATATGTGGTGGCACCTAAAGACACCATTTGGGACTTCTTCATAGTTTAAGGAGCACGAAGAAGGGATAGAAGTAAGCTCAATATGACACAATTTCATGGATTTTTAGTGATCCTGAGAAAGTAAATGCTTGATGGTGTTTTCATTTTTAGAGAGTCTAAAAATAGGAAGAAGACTCCAGTGTGGTGTCTTTTTCATATGTAGTTTCCTAATCCAGAAAAGGGATAAAAGTATACAAAGGAGAGCTCTCCCAACCTTTGGGGAAGGAAGACTTCTTTACCATTGGTAGTCCAATCAGGTCAGAAAAGGTTAAACCTGTACTAATTGGATGGTCGTTCAAATACTTTTACGAGCATGAACGAAACCAAGTTTGCTCAACAATATTTTCTTGGTGAAAAGGATAGAAAAGAGCTTAAAGACAACCTACAATGAGATTTTTCATAAAGTACGGTCCCAATGTCCGAGAAACCATAAAAGTATACAAAGGGAAATGTTCCTAGCTGGAAGATGCGAGGGTGGTCCTTTTATTATAATAGTACATGAGGTATGAAAAAGGAAATTAACACAGACACATAGATGCCCTTTCAAATAATTTAACGAGCGTGAAAGGAAGCAAGCGTACTCGGCAATATTTTCATTCTTTTAGGAGTCATAAAAGAGCTTAACAGAAACTCCATAATGGTCAATCAAGCAAGGGGGAAGTGTTCAATATATGGAAATAGGTTATGCTGTGAACATGGCAAAGAGGAATAATCCATAAAACTAATGGGGCCCCCATGTGGGATGACAGATGGCGGTAAAATAAGGCCAACTGTGTAGTATGGATGGGATGGATGGCTCGTGAACATGTCAATACATACAATGGGAGATTCATGTGATGCAACGTAAATTGAGGTGAATTTTGACAAATGGCCCAAAAAATCATAGTGAGAGCACAAGACTAGGGTCTCATCAAAAGATAGAGGGACTCTGGATGACTTTATGGTGCACGGAAGAAAAACTAGACCAAATGGAGGCCTATGGGTATGGAGCTAGATCTTAGTACAAGGTGTGATTCATGTGGTGGAAGGAAAATTGAGGGAGGCAGTCTAATAGGGGTTATCTCTTCCCCCAAGAGATTTTTTCACAATGGTGGCAACTTCCTGTCCTCATAGAGGATGATCCATACAAGAGCATGGAATACTAGGGAGATCTAGAGAGGCGTCAACCTCTATCCCAAGTCTAGGGACCTGAAGGTATGCTAGCATGGTGGTAGCTAGATAATATGTGTGACATATTATGTGCATGTGTAGACATGGGACCGAACCCTCCAAAAGGGTACTAGCGGTGGAGGGGCGGGGTTATATCCACCTGCTCACATGCAAATGATGCGACGGAGTGCTACAATGGATTCACTGGAAGTGGAGCGACTGTTGGAGGGGGTCACCAAATCGTGGTAAAAATGATGTAAAACAAGAAAGAAAAAATATGACATAAAGTTACTCATGGTGAGTGACTTCAGACATAGAACCTCCGACGAAGGAAATTCACCTTGCCTTGGAGACTCTGCAATTGGTGAATAGTACATGGGGGGTGAAGATTCATAATGGCTTGAAACTTCAAAGGATCAACCACAATCCCTTTGTGGGATATGATAAACCTGAGTAAACACCCAGTTGGGACACAAAACACACACTTGAGGGGGTTCAAGTGGACGTTGTATTTGCGACATCGCAAGAAGACTTGACGTAGGTCTTCTATATGTTGTGAGAACTTTCAAGAGTAAGCGGTGAGGTAATCTAGGTAGAAAAATATAATATGGCTAAGGTCATGGTAGGTCAGAATGTCATGGCCTGCTGAAAAGTGGCTCCATCATTTTTAAGGCCAAATGGCATAACTCGATATGCAAACGTAACCCAGGGGGTTGTGAAAGCAGTCTTGTACTGATCCTTTTTCCTAATTTGAATTTGGTTATAACTGGAAAAACCATCCATGAAAGAAAAGGATTCATGGCCAACACACACATCAAGGATTTGGTCAATGAATGGAGTGGGGAAGTTGTCTTTGGGACATGCCAAATTCAAGTCATGAAAGTTAGTACAGATGTGAATGGTACCTTGTTTTTTGTTAATGGGAATAGGATTGGAAACCCAAGAGGTATATGCGATGGGGTATATGAAACCTGCTTTATGTAGTTTATTGATCTCAGCTTTAGCTGCAGGAGCCTTTCACAACAAAATTTGAGCCCAAAATTCGACGGATGCATTGTCTGAACTTCAACATACATGTGTCTATTATTCGACAACCACATTTTTTTTATCGTCAGATATTCGACACCATTTCAAAATCCGTCGACAATTCAATGGAGTATAAAGCTAATATGGATAAGTCTTTCATCCATTTATAGTTGAATTTCTGACTTTGTCTCATCGGACATAGTGTTGAAGCTCCGATATATCAACATCATAGATCCGACATATGAATGTCAGAGATCCAACATCTAAACGTCATAGATCCAACATGTCAATGTCGGATATGCTACGATAAATACTTATCAGAAGGAAATATTTTCGACTACATATCCATCTGTAACGTCGGAGATCCGATGGACATACGTAAAAAAAAAGAGAAATACTGATGGCATTTTTCGTCAATATTATGGCATGATCGTCAGATATCGTAGGATATCATGGTTGTCGCCAAAACAACCATGTGGAGGATGCATGACACAGGGTAAATGAATGAAGTGGTGCACGCACCATGTAGACATGGGTGACATCACAATGCAGATAGTATGATCAATCATGAACTTCATCGTGAATGAAGGAAGGAGGATTTGGGAAGAACATAAATTCAAGGAAAATAGAAGCAAAGTACACCAGATTAAACCCCCCAATCCAGGAACCTGTTCTGAAATTTGGTTTTTTACTATAGGAGGTACAAGCCATAACAACCATGGAGTCTTATGTGCCCCATCCAAGATTTATGAAACATACATCAAGCCTATTCAGATCATCTGGGATGACGTTAATATGGACATGGGTGAGATTTCAGGCGAGTCAGACTGGAGATTTAGAGCATGCCAACATATTTGTTTTCATCATGAAGAGGAGTGGGTTGGTCGATGAGATAAATCATTCCTACAGTATATACATGCACCATCTTATCTCTTACTTCATTCATCTCAGGAAATAAATTCAGAGTTGCACAAGCCTCCAAGCTAATTTCCCCCTCTACAAACAGGACGATAACATGGACACCACCAATGAGAGTGAGACTTGTTGCCCACAACATGGCCTAGAATCACTGGGACGCAGACTAAGGAGAGTTAAATATGGTGTGGATATTTAGAAGCATCAGTTTCACCGACTCAAAGGAGAAGTGAGGGAACGTTTTCAGCAGGTTGCAGAGGACCTCCATGAAGTGAGATCGAATTAGAGGGAGAAAAAAACTGCTGAGAAATCCCAACATCAGGAGCAATCCCATGCCATTGAAGAGCTCGTGGATAGACTGACTCGTGTTGATATTCAAGTAGGAACTATGGCCTTTGAAGCCCGAGTGCGGAATGAAGTATCCAACCAGAACATTGCTGATGGAAACTAGGGTTCTGGGACCTCTCTGGCGAAATAAACATGTATTTATGTTTTGTTGTCTACTAATGGGACAATATGTCTGTATATTTAGGAATATATCCATTATTAACTTAAATTATCCTTTTGTTTACTATTGTGAATTCCATGAAGAAGACAATGCCAGTGAGTACATAAGTTACACCTTACATAAGTAAGTACATAAGTTACATAAGCGATGTTGAACTTTGTATTTCAGTACTAATTCAAATGGTACTAATATATTGGCACATAAAATGTTTCTAAGTATATTGATAAGAATGGATTCCAAACTAATATGAGATATATGAATATATTGTGACCTTATACTTCTTGAGATAGATCTGAATTTTGATCATAGTGTTCCTTGTCACCATTTGATTTCTATTGTTGCAAGTCTTCATTTAATTCATTCTTGGCACACCTAAGCATCATTTGTTAGGTAAATCATTTGATAAATTAAATGTGTATGATGACTTACTACAACCATCACTATATTTCATTGTGCATGCATCTAAGATAGAACTGATACAAATTATCTCTTTGTTACCTTTTAGATATTCCTTCATTACTCCACTCTTGGAAATTCTTGTAAAGCATATTGGTTGACTATTTCAGTTGCAGCCTAAGAATTTTGATTTCAAAATTATATCACCTTGAATTATCCTCTATCTAAATATTGTGTAATGCTTTAGATAAAACAAATTATCCTTCAGTAAGTTATGAATGTTATTGGAATTTTATCTTTGGTGCCTAGTCATATAAAGCACAAGTGTGAAGATAATCTAAAGTTGTCTTATGATTTTGGAAGTAATACATGTGTAAAAATTTTTATCTATGTTCAATAAATATCTGGTCAAATGATTAATTAGAAGGATCTTTGTTTCCCATTATGTACTAGCTCATGATCATTGTTAGTATTGAAATGAATGTCTTTGGTTTGATAAAATGTTATTTACATTGAGGTAATGGTTGAGAATATAGTTGCTTTGGACTAAATTGAGCTTTTAGTCAGCATCATAGGATCTAATTTGTGAATTAATTAATAAATACTTACAACACAAGCTAACTCTTTATCAGGTCAATCTCTGTATTTAAAAACAATGGATGACATAAAACTTGCTATTATACCTTTTAATCGATGTTTTCAATTGTTTTATGCTAATTCAATCATACTTATGAGAAAAAACCTTATATGATATTTTTATATTGGTGTCTACTCATACAAGCATACATTAGGATATGTACAACCCTAGGTTATAACAGCTTGGAGCTTCTGCACATAATGGAAGCATTTGAGTGTTATCTGATTTCTCATACCAAAGTGTGTTTGGTATCTACAACTATAAAGGGATAGAAGCATAGGTTCTCAGATTTTCCAAATTATGACATGTACATTTTCCATTATTTCTACTAGGATGAAGTGAGAGACTGTGTATTAATTCTGCATGAATCAAACATAATAATTGTATATTATTTCTATATGAATAAAATATTATAAACAAAATATTACCTATTTGTAAAGAGTGCATATTTAAATCAATGAAAACAATAAAACAACTTATGAAAAGAAAAACCACATAAGCTTGCAACTAGAACAATTGGTATCTTTTGAATCTTGTTTCCTGTAGTCCTTAGTAGCTCCAGGTGAGATGATTGGATTTGTTGCAGCACAGTCTATTGGTGAAACAACTACTCAGATGACAAAAAGCTGAGTATCCCAGACATTACAGAAAAGATGAACATTGAGTTTGATGATGATTTGACATGCATTTTTAATGACGATACTACAGAAAAATGTATTCCTCATATACGCATTATGAATGAAGAGTGTCCTAAAGGGGAATCACAAGACCAAAATTCTGAAGATGATGTATTTTTGGATAAAATTGAAAGTAACATGCTTACAAAATTGGCTCTCGGGGGAATTCTAGATATTAATATAGTTTTTACCAAGTCTGGAAAAATCAACAAGTTTGATGAGAATGATGGATTTAATCCTGAGGCAGAATGGATGCTAGATACAAAAGGTGTCAATATGTTAGCTATGATGTGCCATGGAGAGGTAGACGCTACTAGGACAACAAGTAATCACTTGATTGAGGTTATTGAAGTGCTTGGAATTGAGAACCATGTTTCAAAGAGAACTTGTTGCACAAATAATGATGGGACCCACTTAGATATGAAGAGATAAGGTGTACATCCATACAAACAACTGACATACTGTATATTCATGTTCTTGATATGTTCTTCATGTTCCTCTTCTATCTTGGAATAAATCATTATGTCGTCCAAAAAATACTATAATGAATTTATCCAAAAATTCTTTGAATACACCGTTCATCAAACACATGAATGTACCTAGAACATTCGTCAATACAAAAGGTACTATTGTATATTCATAGTTCCCATACCTATTCTTGAAGGTAGTATTATTTATATCTTCGTCCTTGATGTGTACATGATAGTAACATGACCTTAAGTCGATATTTGAGAAAATTCTAGCTCCACGCAACTAAACGAACAAATCATTGATCCTCAACAATGGATACCTATTCTTAGTAGAAGCCTTGTTTAGTAATATGTAATCCAAACACAACCCCAGTGTTCCATATTTACTTTTTACAAATAGAGTAGGTGCTACCCATGGTGAAACACTAGGGCATATATAACCCTTCTTTAACAACTCTTCTAGTTGCAATCTCAATTCTTTCAGTTGTGGCGTACTCATTCTGTAAGGATCTCTAGAAACTAGCATTGTTCTTGGTACAAATTTATGGAAAATACATTTAAAGACTAATTTTGGTACCTATTAGTGGTTGGTAATGGCCTTTCATGGAATTACCAATTTCCTTAGTACCTTTTTCTAGGCCATGAATGGAATTTTCTTCCTACATGTTAGATGATGTTTACAGTATTGGATCAAAGGTTTACTGTATTGGATGAATACTACTTACCTGCATGATTGTTTTTCATCAACCCAAGGCCTTCTTTCTCTTAAGATTATTCACAATAAACAAACTAGATAACCGGCAGGTTATGGTTTCCTAGAGTTTGTAAGCCATGCAACATCCCAGATGTATCTGCAAAATTACAATGGTGTACATATGCTAAACACTGAAAAAGTTTACAGTCTAAATTTTGAGCACTGGTTGTCATTGATGACAAACCATAAATGACAAAGGAAGTCAAAGATTGATTATATGGACAAAGGAGGATGATGACATGGCAAGAATGACATTGGATGTGGAAATTGGAGCCATTGGAACACCTAATGAGCCAATGACCGATTCTATGGTCATTTTTGCCTTCATGAGAAATGAATTACACTTACTTGGTAATAAAGGTAATTAGATGATGTGGATGGCTTTAGAATACCATGCACTTGAAAAATAAGCCTTTTGACCCACACATTAGATGGTTTAATAGGCTTGAACAAATGAAGATGATGTGGGCATTTGGGTTCTTGGAACCTTTGGGGATGACCCTAGAGAAAAGAAATATGAAAGCACTCACACCATATGTAGGAGAACAAGCCCTAAAGGCATATAAGACAAGCCTTAAATAACACCAAGTTTGACCATTAAATTGATAATTCAAAGACACAATAAAATATTAAACTACACTCTCACCTTATTGAAGTCGGCTAAAATTTAAATAAAAATAAAAATCCTTTATGACAGGTCAACTCAGAAATTAATGGAAACCAGTATAAATACCTATTACACTTCATTAAAAAATAACAAAATTTTGAGTTCTCTGAAATAGCTAACTGTCTAAGGAAATTCGGTTGCTATCTAAGGAAGTTCGTGGAGGATAGATGGAGCTCTGATTTCACTGGTTTCAAGAAAACTTCGAGGGTTGTAGCAGCAACAGCACTGAGGAAATTTTGTGATGAAGATGCTGTGAAGGTTGACCACCACCCCCAAAAGTACGTCAATTACACATCCAACC
>LPNX010653965.1:0-25000 GCA_001517045.1 Pseudotsuga menziesii | reverse complement strand
ATGGGAGTAGTATTAGATGGACCAGGAGGTGTGTGTGACATCATCTTAATGGGTTGGATGGGGTTTAACACGACCTGGGGATTTGGGAGTGGAGTGGGTGGATCAAGGTACCATACAGGAATTCCCAACGTGAAATTTGGTAATTTGAGAGTAGCCATAACAGGATTGCTCACAATGCTAGATGGTGGAAAAAGTAAGAGAATCGTGTGTACTTGGAAGGAGCCCCAATAGTTCCCTGGTGACTATGGTTGGGGTTGTGAATGAGGTTTCGATATGGTCAGAATTGTATCGGACGTGATGGTGCACAAATCCAATACGTCGGTCAATGAAAGTGGAGGTTGTAAGGAAAAAAAGGTGTATGTCATAGGAATGTTGGAGAACAAGCCTAGGCCAACAATAAATAAATATGGAATGGACACGTTGTCAATGGTGGTGTCGATAGTTGGAAGGATGTGTTCTGGTGTGGGAGGCCCCTTAGGATCATAGTACATCAATTGGTCAAAGGTCACGATCTTCCCATCATGAAATAATATCAGGAGTCGAAAGACAGTAGAGGCCACTACTCGCATGGCATACATGTAGCTACGTCCTAAGAGGAGGTTGTAATCAAGTTGGGAATTGACAACTTCAATGTCAATTAACATCGTTTTACCGGCTAAATCAACAGGAACGTTCATGAGAATCCCTTGGCGTTGAGTAGAGAGACCATCGTAGGCGCAAAGAGCGGTGGTGGAAGGTTGAAGGGTAGGGGACTCAGGCTTCTTCCAAAGGAAGGTTGACATAACGCAGGTGGATGCCCCCTCGTCAATAATGCATCAACGTACAACCAAATTCCGAATTGTGACCAAAAATTGGAAGGCAGCGGTTGATGGCATCCTGGGTTCTCCTTGGTCCATGTTGAAGGTGATCAACTTGGAATCAAAGGGATCAACAGCACCTAGAACGGACAACAACGCTTTGTGTTGTGATGGGAAATTTTTAAGCACTTCCAAAGCATGCATGGATGTAGGATATTGGGCCAAGTCATCAACTATGTTGTATTTGAGGGAATATCTAGCAGTAGCATTGTTTACGACACGACGCATAAGGAACTGTGGGACTCTAGCTGCCCCATTTATGGGGAGTCTCGGTAAATGGAGATACATGTTAGAAGTGGTAAATCTAGACGCCACTGATGGGTCAACGGTTTCTGTGGTGGATCCATATTGGTTGCATCGAGTCTGGAGGTTGAATTCAAACGACAACATCATGAGGTGATGGACACCAGCCTCAGCAGGTGGGTCTGCAGCAAGAGATGTAGGAGCATTTGGGGCAAAGGGTTGGGTGGAAACCATTCCTTAGTGTGGTAGGGGGTTTAGGAGCACCATAGGCAGGGAACCTGGTGGCACTAGGTTGGGCTAAGCTGGAGCAATCGCATTCAGATCACGTTGACTGTCATTTTGGAGAAGTTGTTGGATGTGAGCCATGTGAGGACACTGATGAGTGTAATGGTCGTAGGTGTTACAAATAGCACATGAATGATTGGTTTGTAACTGTGGGTTATTTCCAGGTCAATTAGGATGTTGGGGATTCTTTGCAGGGGGTTCGATGTCATTGTGGTTTGGAGGGTTAGCATGTTGGCTGCCTCCTTAAGGCTGATTGTTTCCTCGATTCCTACCTCGCTTGTGCTTTCCCTTCCCTCATTGGTTATTGGGGGAGGGTTGGTTAGGAAGGTTTTGTTGAGCATAAACCTTTCTCGTAGAAACCGTAGTAGTCGGGGATGGAGCCAGAGTGGGTTGCACAAGTGGTTCATAATAGACCAAAGGAGCTGGAGGGTTACAACTCTGGCTGTCTGGCAAGAACACGATTGTGTCAAACAATTCAGTCTATGAACGTGAGGAGTTGGTGTGGGAGGCGCATAGGATGGGGTGGCTCTGGACTGATCTGTCGTACGTGAGTGATCGGGGCTATAACTTGGTTTGGAAACACTATGGATGTTACCCATATGGGGTGGCATCATGGGAGAGGCCACGTAAAAATGGGGGTGTTGGGTGATAGAGCCGATTACTCCGTCAGCAATGTGAGATGCCCCCGGCATATCATGGCGAGAGGTGTTGGCTCGGGGAGCATCGAATATGATGGTATATAAGTAATCGGACTAGGCATAGATCAAATCGAACTGCTGAGCCTTAAGGATGGCTTCCTCCTTTGTTTTTGGTCACTCAGATGCGATGTCCTTAGCTATGGGGTGGAGTAAGGTTTTGAGGAACCAATCAAGGAAGATACTATCATCTAACTAGATCTTACACAAGCTACGGCGGCAATGCCATTCATGGATATGATCCCTGATATGGGTACTCATGGTCTCGCGATAGGATAGTAGTATCTCCACTCCCTCGTCATAACGGATGGGTAACTAAAAGTACTAAAGAAACATCGAAGTGAGTGAGGAGAAGTCAGGGTAAGTAGCATGAGGCAACTCAATATACCACTTGACTGCAACACCCATAAGTGTGCACTGGAACAACCTCAATTGAACGGAGTCATCCACAATGCTATTAGGTGAACACGACAGGTGGAATTACATGATGTGATTTTGAGGGTCCTCTCTCGCCTTGCCCTCAAACTTAGGGATGTCTGAGGGAAGCTTCGTAGGCATAGGATTCCATTGTGGGTGGTTACAAATGGGGTCATTGGTTAACCGTGCCAAATCTGGCAGGTTGAGTCTAGCCATAAAAGGTAGGCTAGAGTCTACGTTGGATCAGGAAGGACCAGGAATGGTGTCGGTTGCTGCAAGAATGTACTTCCCATTTATAACTAGGGCTGGATGAGGTTAAATCCCAATAGTATGAAATGTCACTAGTATGGAAGGAATAGTCAGAATCGACATGGAAGGGCCACTGGCCCTAGGTATATAAGGAGGAATGGTAGTGACAGCGGTGGCTAGAATGGAACCACCACTAGTGGGTAGTGAACCAGCAAATGGAACCACCACTAGTGGGTAGTGAACCAGCAACAGTGTGTGCAATGATAATGGGCCCACTAGGAACCAGGGCCTATGGGCCCAGATGAAGGGATACCTGTGATGGTAGGTTGAATGGATGTGATACCACTACTAACAATCCCACCTTGAAAAGGGTTAGGATGTGCACCATCCATGGGGCTAGATGGGGCGGTGAACAAGGTGGGTTCCGACTAATAGAAATATGAATTAGATTCAGAGGTCGTATGTGACTCTGAAGGTGGTGAGTGACGTCGAAAATGGATCCAAAGATGTTAGTTCAGAGAATCAAATAGGGGGTATGCCCCCTAATCCTATATGAGTAGCATGGTGGAGCTATGATGACTATATGGAGTTCTTTGTAATGACTGGAAACTCAAGAGAATCAATCGTAGGCTCAAAAACCCAACGACAACCGAATATGTAGAAGGAGAGCATATAAAATGGCGGCTCACAGGCCAACAACAACCTCTAAAGCCAAACTATGACAGTGGGCCACAAAAAGGCGAGTCTACAACAAGGGTGGCCAGAAATCCAACAAGCAACACTACCTATCAAAAATAAAAATGACTCACTAGCATATGGGGTATGAGTGCAAGAAAGATGCTAACTACAAGTTGGAATCCCTTCACAAATCATATCCTCGGCAGGGTGATGAAATCCCATTTAGACAATATGAAATGGAAGAACCATACAAGCTAAGAGAATCCCACTACCGAGAAGGACCTCTGGGTAAAAGAGACCTAGAAGAATGGCCACTAGGATACCTCGTTCATGACATGGTCGTTCAATTTACTGAAACTTTATCCCTTTGGCCCTCGACACCTAGTTTACACTAGAATGCACGAGGAGGACTATGAAGGTTTAGCCTTCAATGCAAGATGGAATGCGGTATTCCACCCTAACTTCTGGAACCCCTTCATTGTGGCTTACTCCTGCTGGGGAGGGGGCCTCCCGGCAAACTGGTTATGACTGTGTCAACAAATACAAGAGGGTTTTGGTTCACTATTGGACAACAACTATGTCTCATAATGTGAATGACTGAGGGGTGTTGTTTGGATTCCTATCCCTAAATTCCTAACTTAACTACAAGATTTTTTTATCCTCAAACAAGGTTACAATGTTGGTTGTATTTGAGTTAATTTTAAGGCTTGCTCAGGGTCATGAACCGAGTGTTTCACTTTTATGGTGTGAATTGTGTGCAACTTATGTGTGTCAAACCTGGAAACCCACGATGAAGATGTTGGAATCTCATTGTCGGGATGCAAATATAATGCAGTAAATAATAGTAAAGAGAAGTAAAGCTGCAAAATAAAAAAAATCTTCCAATAATGAAATTATGCTTGAAACAAATGAGTAGTAAAGGAAATTTTAATCAAACGCAAGAAACAAGCATGGGGTTTCAACTATGTTGCTCAACTATGGAAACTCATAAACCAAGCGGGGGAGATCTTAAACATACCAAGGGCCTATAAAAAGATCAGATCTAGAAAGAAAAATAGGTCAGGACAGGGTTTGGGACAAACAGGGGGGATAATACATGAATTTGAAGCATGAAAAACAAACTGAAAACTATCAGTGGCACCTATCAAAGGAACAGGCGCGATATGGGTCGCATGAAACATAGGGATAGCTCGGATCTATGCAGAAAATAGTCAAGTCATGTAAAACAAAGGGTTAAGCGCGATTGGGTTGCTCAAAACCAACTCACAGTAGTGACTGGGGTCACTCTGGAAGTTGGGATATGAGCAATCTGGGTTCAATACACCAGGTCATTGTTATCGAAGCTATAGGCGTGACCTATGTCATGCTTATCAGGTGAAAATGAGTGACAAGGTTGTGGATTTCATCTAGATACGTGTGACTCAGTCCAAAATGGAAAAAAAATTAAAAAGAAGAGTCGATTAGGGCTAGGGGAGCAAGCACTGACACAACAAGAGTTCGTATCGGCCGCGAGGGGGCCTGATCTATGACGGTTGATGGCACAAAATCAGAACAAACCAATGGCAACCTATAAAAACTAACATCTGAATGGATCGACTGAGTGGAGTCGCCAAAACTATAGTGGGGATTTCTCCCCGGCTACATGCAAAAGCACCAACCTTATATCGTTGTGATTGTAAGGAAGAGTTTATTGGAAAACATAAAATCAAACTAAACTAATAACTGAAAGAAAATATTTTTTATCATTTTATCATATATATCGGCTAAACTAATGCAATAAACAAAAACAGTAAACACACCTTTCTCGTGTAAAGTGAGCCACTGTAGCCATCCTCGGAAGTGGTTCCACAGCTCCACGGGTTGGTTCTCCAGTTGTCTCCACGGACAGTTGTCAAATGGGGAATGGATCCAAAGTGGGTATGGAGAATGTCTCAACTTACATCATGGTAAATGGCATGACAATGTGAATGGTGGCAAAAGAGTATGTGGAATACCTGAGAGCACAAATGTCACAGCGTAACCACAAGTGAATGAGGAAAAAAAGGTGTTTTGGGAGAGCCCTTCACAATGTATTTATACTATGGTCCTAGGGTTTTTTTTCCCAACATGTTGACCCATGGTATTTTCCTGTGCTTTTTTTACCCTTTCTCTTTTTTAGGGTTTTTTAATGCTTTTTAGGGTTTTTTTACCCTTTTTGGGAGAGAGTGAGGGTAAACCACAGTAAATAACGATGTTTTGGACCATTTTTGGTGGAAATACAATTGTGAAGGTCAAAAGTAAGGGAAATATGGTAGGAATATGATGTATGTATATGGTTTAGACCATGGAAGCTAGGTGAACACTTTTTAGTGTTGACATCGTTCCATTCGAACTTCACATCTTTCTTCAATAGTTTCTTCATTGGTGTTGTGATCGTTGTGTATCCCCTTATGAACTTTTGATAATGTCATGTGTGACCCAACGTCACCCTTAGTTGTTTAAATATCGTTGGTGTTGGGAGGTCAATAATTACCGCAATATTGGTGGGATTTGCCAACATACCTTCCTTGCATACAATATGTCCTAATAGAAGGAGCACAAAATACACACTTCTTCAGATTCAGTGAGATCAGGTGTTTTCAACATATTTCAAACATCGACCGAAGGTTCTCAGTGTGTTCTTTTACCAACCCATAGACATTCCATTCATCCATGTAGATTGCAAGGAATTTATGAATAAAGTCCTTAACTATCCTTGAAAAAATCATAGGTGCATTCTTAATACCAAATGGAATTATCATGTACTGAAAACATCCCCATTTTGTTACGAAATTGGTCTTGTGCCTATCCTCCTTCGCAATCCTTATCTGGTGGTAGCCAAAAAATATTTTTGTGAACGAATAAATATCTTCTCCTCCAACTCTTTCCTATACTTCGTTAGCGAACGGTGTGGAAATGGGTCATGAAGACTTGCGTCGTTCATATTTGTTAGGTCAACACAGATCCAAATTTCCCCCATATTTTTGTCTTGTACAACTATCAGACTAATCCATTCTGACTCTTTAATAGGTTCGATAATGCCGGCATCCATCATCCGTTCTAATTATTCTTTAACGTGTTCCTTGTATCTCGGGTTCAATCGGTATGGTCGTTGCTTTACTGGTTTCACATCTGGATTTAGAGGAAATTTTATTTATCCCAAGTCACTTGAAATCCCTTTCATATCAGCAAATTTCATCAAAAATAAATCCTGGAATTCATGCAGTAGGTCAGTGATCTTCGCCATAGTTTTCTCGTCCCAATATTTCCCAATATTAGCGAATTTTGGATCTTGTTTCGTCCCAATATTGACCTTTCTTATCTCGAGCAGTTGTTTGACTTTGTTGGATGGTGTTTATGGTTCTACGATATCCCTACCTCCCTCTGATTCTGATACATTGATAGCTCTTGGATCATCCTCATTGTCAGGCTCTCCTATCACATTGTAACATTCTGACATTAACTGTGTTATTGGTATCTTCTGTGATTCTATTGGTAACTCAGTCAGAACTATTTCCAACACTGTGTTGTGGATGTCCTGAAGTGCGCTATGTATGAATAGATTGTCATTCAAAAAGCTGAAAGTATGACTAAAGATGACAGTTCTTCCCATGTTATAGTTTCCTTTCGCAGTTATGTTGAAACATACCACTTCCATGGTATTTCGTCTAATTTATGGACAAATGCATGGACCCATTATTCCTTTGGATTCAATTCCCATGCAGTTTGGCATGCGACCAAATGATCACTAGGATTGTTCTTTCCATCATATTTCTTTCCTTGGTAGTGCTCTGCTTCCCCAAATCGAACTTCCATTAATCGGTGACATATCTTCCAGTCTCCTATCGAGGTCTTGTAGCCCACCATCTTGCTGGGGTAGCCTTCAGTGATTCTTCCAATTCCAACATTCATTGAGGCTCTGATACCTTAGTGTCGAATTCATTAATGAAACTAGTGAAGTTAGGTATCCCTTCGTACGTTTGCAATTCAATGACTTATGTTGCTACCCTACACAACGATTGAGTGACTCGTCCACATTTTCTAATCAATACTTCATGTAACTGGTTTTTCCAGTTTTCTAGCGCATCATCAGAGTCGAAAAATGTTGAGCCAGTATTTCTCCAACTGAGCTCTCTATACACAATGGGGTTGTTGTAGTATTCAAAAATATTATAGGCATTATCCCATCCTCCCATACCTTCCTCTTTTATTGGTTCAATGTATCTTTGTCCTTCACTAGGATCTAATGGGGCAATGATCCGCATGTCGTGATTCTCGAAAGTCATTACTCTTTTCTTGAAGTTGATAACCGCCAAATTGTCATTTTCCCAACCAATTCCCAGCAGCGCGGGATATGAGTTGTTTTCATCGACTATCTCAATAATGTCAAAGTATGCATATGTTTTTAGTCACTCCACTTCAACAGGCAGGTGGGCTACACTACTGATTGGCGACACCCTGGCTTGATTTGCTAGTCGCAACTATACAGAAGGCCAAACCAAGTATGGTTTCCTAGTCCTTTCTCATGTTTTCTTCATTAAGATATTATGTCTGATCCTAGATCCAAGAAGACTGAATCCACATCGTAATCACCAATCTGGACATTCATCCTCATTTCCCTTCTCATTTTCTTTTTATGAAAATAATTCACTGAGTGGTCTTATCGTCCTTTCTCATGTCGGTACAACAAGCTCTCTATTTCTACTAATGCATCTGGATATTTTTCTTGCGACAAACAGGTCTCTAGAAAATTTTGCAAATTGCTAACCTTCCTTGATGATCCTGGTATAGATGCCGAATCAAAAATTGGTGGCATTTCATAGATAGGTAACTTACAAGTGTTCCTTTTCAGTATGTCTCTCATTTCAAAGAAGGTTTCCTTTTCCATGTTTACATCGAATTGTACATTCTTTCAAGTTGTCGGTAGGATATTTATCAGTGGTCCATCGGCTCCTATCGTGTCTCCTCCCCGAGTTACCACTCTGACATTTGTTGGTTGAGTTATAGGTTCCAACAATATTTTTCCTACAGTTGGTTCATGATTTTGATTCTAAGTCTAGTTTGCATTATGGTTTGGTGATGGTTTCATTTGGTTCTTGGCTTGCCACTTCGCAATCAATTGCATACATTCTTCGACAGTATGATATGTGGCACTGCAATAAGTACATTGATACTGTATATTTGGACAGTCTCTCTGGTAATGTGCCAACACTCTGTAATAATAGCACGTTACAAGTCTACAACCACGTTCCATAGCTCCTTCACGACCAAAGCATCCATTGCAACCTATGTGGAATCCTCCTCTGGAATCCTCCTTGTGGATGATACTGTGGTTGGTTGAACTACTACTACTGATTAGGTTGTGGTTGAGCGTACTATGGTTGAGTATATTGTGGTTGTTGTTGGTTATATTTCATCTGGATGTACTACATTTTTTGTTGATTGAACTGCAGTTGTTGTTGCGGTCTTTTTGATGGTCGGTGTTCTTCTCCTTTCATAAAATATGTATCCATGGTTCTTTCTTGGAGAAAATCATATGCTCTGGAGTGTTTTTCCTCATGGCCCACCGATCAACAAAATTTGCAGAAAATATTTGTGGGCTTCAACACAACCTTCTCAAGGTATACACATTCATCAGACTGATGTCCTCTAATCTGACAAATCCGACACCGTGGTAATCCTGCTTGACTTAGTGGATTCAAAGCTCCATCCTGTAAATATTTGCAGAATTCTGGGCATTGATCTTTATAATGATGTCCTTATGTCCGACACTGATTCCATCATAATTATTCATGGACTTCTTTTCCCTTCGTGATATCCTGCAACTGAATAGTAAGGTTCACTAATTACTACTGGATCTGGCTCATGCCAACCCCCGTTTCTCCAACCGGTGAAGCTTCTAACTTCATCATGATTTCCAGAGCTTCCGTTTGGGACGCAATATTCTATTGCATTAGGGGCATATGGATGTGTGGTACCAAATCTGCAATAAACCATTCCTTATGTTTTACATCACTCATTTCAAAGCTGACCTTAGCCACCCGAGTTTTTGAATCACTAATCAAAATCCCATACATACTCATTTGGATATTGATTCATTTGATTCAACTCAGTAATATACTGTGATTCATATTTTGGTTTTTTAAATTCCTCAATTGGTCCAGTTTTGGTATGCGCCAGGGTCTTCTCAGGATGCCCTGTCAGTACTTACACAAATTTCATGTACCAATCCAATGCTCAAACTCAAAAGATTGTCGCTAGTTTTCCTTTCCTGATATCTTTGTCTTGTACTTGTTTTACTGTCCATATTGCTTTGCATATGAACCAATATTGCTCATGATATTCAACCACATTACCCTATAACAAGTGTAGCTTCACGTCATCACTTTCCATTCTGGTTCTTCTTCCAGTATTCATTGATCCACTACAATTATGACTGTGTTGACACACAAGACAGTCTTGTGATGACCTTGTGTTTCTTCCTCCTAAATTAGGCGCAGTGAATGGAGGTGTAGGTACATTTTTTCTTTGGTTCGGTCCTTCTTCAAACTCGAGTGTAGCTTGGTTGTTTCCTTTGTCACTATAGGTTCTCTTAGTCCCTTGTGGTCCCTTCTCGCAATTTCTTGTTCCAGTTGCACCAGGAATATCCTCAGTCCTCCTCCTATTCTCTTGTCGAAACCTCGCCTGACTTCATAGGAGACCACACTCTTCCTAAGATTCCCTCACAGTCTAGTCGTAACTTCCATCCATACATCTACCTTGTATCATTCCATCCAACCCTTTCATTCACAGTACCTACAACCTATGAACACCAGAGCTTTACTCATCAGAGTTCATCTTTAGTATTCCATTTTCACATATGAGCATCTTAATCCATAGTTATAATGGTAGTATAAATCTTCCCCTCTGTCCCTTAAAGAATTTCCTTTCTACGTAGGACTTAACTGTGTCTATAGAAAACTCAATGATATATCCTTCCAAAATGTTGTCAATCCGCACCTCGACAACTCTTGAAGCTTTGTTGTTTACCCTTGTTGGATTAGTTTAGGGGTCCACTTATTAGGTTCACCTCCTTGGAAGTTCCTCTTCTGGAAAGTACTATTGGAAACTCAGCAAAGAACATTTCATGAATAAGAGAGTAAATATATCTCCCCAACCACTCTTCTGCCATCAATATGGAGTTCTGATTTTCTTCCTCTATGAATTATCGGTGATCAAACCAAGTCCTGAATCTTTGGTTTTGTTGGATGCCACAACATGTCCTCTTCTTCTCTTTACTATGGTCCCTAGAATGGAACCATTTTTTGACACACTTCTGTCAACATGGGTTCACACCACATATCTGCCGACACCCATCGATGCAAGCTCCATAAACATTAGCCCAAACAAGTTTTACCCTATCCAGCAACACCTGCAAAGTAGATGCAGTCTCACTTGAGATGTTTAAGGGAGGGTCGTAATTACCACGTTTCCGTAGATCGAAGAGGACTTACACATTATCTCTTACTCTATCATTGCATTACTCAGAGATCCATGGTTCAAGCATGTCATTCATACTTATCAAAATTTGCAATAGATTCATACATCACAGTAACATAATTCAGATCCATTTAGCTTAACGAAGACATCAACATATATTAATCCAATGAACACTGCAAGTCTCCGCATCATTCAATTCAAACATGTAAATTCATAGATCACGCCATCTTTAAGTTCAAAAATTGAGCATATAAGAATAGAAATTTCATCATCAATTTCATCCTTATATCATTTCCAATATCACCTCACAAAATAAAATCATTCCTTGGTGGAATAGCCTCAAAACCAAAAAATACATTCATTCGTAGAATAATTGATCGCATGATCTATCAAGCAGATTATCTATCAAAATGGTTGATCAACTCGACGATAATTCACTCAAAACCGATGATCTAATGACTCTACTCCTAATTCTACTTATAGGCTTGAGCCATTATAAAATGGTCCACATACCCGACTTCCTAACTAATTTTGACCAAGACTTCTAACTAACTCAACCATAATGACCACATTTTTCATATTCTTCTTCCACGCAGTTGACTCTTTCTCCTATCGATGTATTCCTTGTCTATGGCTGAATCACACCTTGTGCATCCTATCCCCTTTCCAACAGTTATGTTCTTTACTTAATGGTTGTTATATTGTTGCCTTGGACTATAAGGGTAAATAAGGAGTTTTTCCTGCAACCTAGAATTGATCTTTCAACCTCCAAAATTAAAAAAAAATCAACTTTGAGAATTGGATAGAATTTGTGTCATGTAACACCCCTGTCTTGATATAGGTGTTAATAACTAATTTAGTCTAACTATGACTCAAATATTTTTCATAAAATCATTCTAAATTTCAAAATCTGCATGGATAACAGTTAAATTTGAAACTATATTTTTCTCTTAATCAGAATTATGGGTAACAATTTGATTTTAACATAAATCGTTTTTGTAAGCATGATGTTTCTTCTTTTCATAGAAAATTGACATAATCTATAATTAAAATTGTAACTAAATTGAAACAAGAAAAATTAGTAGATTACCTCAATAATCTAGTTAAGTTAGAAATCTAGTCAAACGCTCCTCTACAACTATCTAGTCCAATATGCCCAAACTAGGATTTACCATCAAGTCAACTAGGAGCAGCCTATTTAACTCCCTATATTTAGGAAAGATGTGGGTTTCCTATTCCTCTATGCCCATGTTCTTAACAACAACAATAGCAACAGGTCTTAGCAAAATACCATGGGAAATATCCCAATTCCCAATCCAATCCCTCTATTTCGGATTTGGTTTTCCCACTCATTATGCTCTCCCTTACATTTTAACTATAAGTCCTCCAAACACCTTCATCCCTTTTCTTCTTCTTGAAAATTCCTCTGAAACACTTATCACCGTATTTTTTTATGAGGGGTGTTACCCCTTTTATAAGAAAGGTTATAGTAAAAAATAATACAATCTTATACCTAACTTTAATTGAACTAACATTTGACCTAACACGTCAAATCAAATATAATAAAAAAATAATACAACCTGTTAATTTTAACGGGAAGAACTGACCACTCGTCAATGCAAAGGAAACATCCATAGCAAGGTTCTTAAACAGACCCTAAATAATTTGGTATAGCTATTTCTAAAAGGAATAAGGGCCTCGTTGCCGCTAATAACTTTCCTACTCCCTAACGGAAGACTTGGTCATTAAAATTCTCTAAATTCCTAAATGCAAATGTACTCTAAATGAAATGCAATCTAAACCAAATTCAAAGTATAATATAATATAAGATCATTTCAGTAACCACGGAAAAACAATGCCGGGACCTATTTGCCCGACGATATGCACCGATCGGACGACCGGCCATGTCGTACGTGACCGGTCACGCGTGGCCGGTCGTCCGATCGATGCATATCGTCGGTTTGCTAGTGAACTCCCTAAATAATTTCGAGGCATAAAATAAATAAATTTCTTAAAAAAATATTAAATAAATCGGTAACATAACAAACATAGCAATATCACAAGGTTAGTCATCATTGCGCTAAAACAATGAAAATGTGGCAAACTAAGATTCTTTCAAAACCTTGAGTTTCATGTGGTGAACTCTTCTTTGCCATTTGGGCGTGATAGAATTCATTTTCTGCATGTCAAATGGTAGTGTCAACCTATCCGTGTGTGGTGTGCTGTCATTTTGTCTTATTCTATGACTAATTTGGTGGCAACTTCACCAATATTCCTCGCAAGGATCTGGTGGTCTGGTCTGGGTGAAGTAGTAGCTCAATGACACAGTGGCCTAGTAATACCCTTCCTTTTGTTGGTCAACGGAGTCATTATATGATTTAAATAATCCTCTTTTGTGTGGCAGATAAGTATCTTTCTTTATTCCTTTTCAAGTCTTAATATATGTTCTTCTAAGATGAAAATGAACCGAATATAAATAAGCCTAAATTATTTAAATTTTCCTAAAATTACGAAATTACATAAATAAATAAATAAACAATTTTAAATCAAAAGTTTGAGGCTTGCGAAATTTAATAGATCATCCAAAATTAGAATCCTTAACTTATGCCCATACTTTTATATATGCTCTTACAAGATGTAAATCGAAACCCTAAAATTTGAGCTTTTGATTAAATTATTGTGATTTGCCAAAATGCCCAAACATTTATTTATAAAGCCAATTCATGAAACTCAAGTCGAGTCAAAGCCAATAAGAAACATGTACATGAAACTGCCAAAACCACCTAGCTACTTACCCCCTTGGTCAGTCGATGTTCTTCGCTCCGGTCTAAGCTGAGTATCATCGAGTCCTTCTAGTATGAATTTATAAATTGAAGGACAAAAGTTTGATGATGTTGTTGAAACATTATATAAATTCAACTAAGCCAAATTGAAGCATAAAATCAACTCATATAACCTCAAATAAGAGCATGCAACTGTTTTCCAACAAACAGAAAGCCAAAAGGCTCAAATCACATAATGATAACTTGTGCGGCGAAACAACCACTTCGAATGACGTGACAAATCCACCATTAAAATTATAATGATTAAAATAGACGTATTCATGAAATTTAACTAATTACTTCACTCTGATAACATCATGTCACAATGTCATCATACCATATAAGATAATCCCAACGAAATGAGAAGAACAAAAATCAAAGATCCATGAAAGGGAATAATCAAACCATGGGTTCAAGCAAGCAATGCAAACCAAAAGAAAATTTAAAGCTAAGTATTTACAAAATTTAGGGGGAGTTGTTGGAGGTCCAACAAATGGTGACACACTTAGCGGAGCTGTTTTCTCTATTCAATATTCATGGAAAGACTTATTGAGACCAAATCTATGAAAATAAGTTTAAAACTATACAAATAAATCTATAAATAATGGGTAACACCATTTGCTTATGAATTTGAAATATGCTTACACTTAGAAAAAAATCAAGATACTTATAGATTTCCTCCTCTAGCCAAGGAATGAGGTTAATTTTTTACCAACTTATGATCCCCAAAAATTTTATACAAGGTGTGACAAAAAAATCTTAAATTTGTATGAGTAATAGATTTCTCATGCGTGCTCCTAATCTCTCTTTGAACCATCATTGCTTCCATGCTCGCAAGCATCCATAGACACGATGAAGATTCCTTGTATCATGTAAGCTTTGACTCGCTACCATCAAGCATCCGTATCCACAATGGGTTTGTTTATATTTCCCAAACTAGTTAATATTGTCGATTTTCATTTACTACCCTTTAAGATGTCTATATATATATATAACACTACAAATTAATGAGGGTAATGAAAGCAAGGAGGTCAACAAGCATGGACTCGTTGCTAGCAGGAATCTGTAGCCCCAATGGGTTTACTTGTTGATCCCATACTAACTAATGCTTCCAACTCCCCTTTTAAAACTACACCTTTAAGTTTTGAATAAAGATAATTGCATGTGTATATATATTTTTGTTTTTGCAACTTGGGTGCTAAGGGAAGTAGGGTGATATGAGAGTCACTTTGATTTGCTTGGCATTTACTCACTTACAAATCTCAATTAAGTCTTCCATCCATAAACTACTTTAGGCATAAGTTATTAGTGTGAGGTGGATGGGACGTAGAAAAAAAAAATGGTAAGAAAATGAAAAAGGTATTCTAGTGTTAAAAAGAAAAATTCATGTAAACACAAGAGTTTCCCCATAAATGGAAACTTTACTTGTAAGTCATGAGACTTCATACATATAATTAGGTGCAAATCTTTTATTGGTAGACATGTATGAAAATATAACTCGAGTGCTACTAACTGTCGAGGTTCACAAACTCTTTTATTTTTCTAAAAAGAAAAGAGAAAACTTGAAAATGGTGAATTTACAATGAAAAACTCGTTGTGATTTAGAAAACTATAAGGTAGAAGGAAAATAAAGTCCAAGAAATTAACTAATCAAATAAGCAAAACATATGTACAAGTTAGCCTAATAAAATCTCACCAAATGGAAATTTGTAACAATCATATCACAAATTAAAAGAAAAGGAAATATAGATTTTCATAGAATCAACAAACCTTAGTTGATAAGGTGAAAAAAATCATACTTTTCGAAACTTTGACTAACCGTTGAGAGGGTCAAACGAACTCAAAATTTTAAAAATAAGATATGGTTACAATCAGTGAGATGAAATATAGACAATGGTGTGAAAATCATAAATTAATAGCATGCATGAAAAAGGAAAACAAATCTCCCCAAACTAGACCATCACAAAATGATGCAAAGAATGAAACTCGGTAAGTTCGCCCGAAGGGGTCAAATGTGAGTGAAAACGAGAAAACGAGATATGGACATGTCATGCACATCAAACTAGACATGACAATATAAACAAAATGATTTTAAGTAAATGTTTTATTAGTTCGTCATTGATGTCAAGTTTCGACATTTCTAAAATTCATTATTTCCTTCAAATTAAGATTGCGATAATAAAAATTCATTTAATCTATGAATGAGATGTTTGAGTTAATCATGGTTTTAATCAAAAACCTAAAAAGATCTAAAAAATAGAAAATGCTAAAAATTGCAACTATGACAAGCATTCAAAACATGTGAGTCAAATTCAATTTAATTTCATGCTAAGAGAGATTAGAGAATGAAAATTTATATAGAATTAAAGAACACATTCTCTTTCCTTTAAAATAGTCTTGTTTCAAACATTTATTGTGCTAAAATATTTCACAAATAAGCCATAACAATCAAAACTAAGTATGTGACTTGAAAAGAAATGTTTGTCAAAGTAATTATGAACAAGAATAACAAAAAGCGCGAAGAGCAAAGGAAAATTCCCTAAACATGTCTCACTAATGGCTCAACTTCAACTAGATATTGACACATAGTCTCACAATTGTTTATTCAAATAATTAAAAGCAAAGTAATTTATTGAAATGAAAATAAAACAAAACTAATTAATTCACTAGCAAATTACTGTATAGTAAAATATCCTACTCTTAGCCTAGACTACATGTCTATAATACTACTTAAGTGAAATCAAATATCCAATGAATCTATTGAACCACCTTTAATCTTGCAAGAATAACATCCTTCCCAATTAGTAATCAAAAATGATATGTCAATAAAAGAAAGATTAAATGAAATGTGTTGTGCTTACGACTTGAATTTTTAATCGTAAATGAAGAAAATAAGGTCTTACCATTGATAGAAAACTTCTTGAGGTAAGAATACTCAAGCCAATCCGTATTCATATCATGGTAGACATTATTGAAATGAATCTATAAATGACTAATGATTATGCATGAAATTTTTTGGTTCAAAGATTGTACCAAAAGAATAAGAATCTAACACAATTAATGGTTGAATTTGAAGTGTTTCATGCAATGAGTGACTTGAATCAAATAACGTGTATGAGCTATAATCCCTTGTCATACTAAGCATGTTGTCATTAAAATGATGAGAACCATTAACATTATTATTTTCATTAAATATTTCAATCTCAGAAAGTTGTTCAGCTAAACAAGAAGATTCTTCAATGATAAAAAGTGGTGATGAATCAATAGGAGGCATTCTGAAAAATATAGCATTCTTTTCTTCTTGTGTATAATATTTACAAGATAATAAAGAAAAAATTCGTGAGACGAAGGTTCACTCTTTTCATATGCTAAGAATAAGTTATTATCGTCTTGAACCCTATTACTAGAATTTGGCCAAGCTTGATGAAATTATAAAGGATCTAAAATGATCACTTGAGAAGCACGATTATCAAATAAATCAGGGTACAATGAAAAATAATTTGATGATAAAAGAAACTAAAAAGCATCCTCTTTGAAAGAATATTTGTCTCCTGTTAGAATATTCATGTTTGATTCCAATTGTGAATTTGTCTCTTCTCCTAAAATAAACTAATCATTATACATTGTATGCTCTTTCGAAAAATATGAACACAACAAGTTATCTAAAACACAATCATGTTCATTATAGAAAGGTAAATATAAGAGCAAATTACAAAACTTTTCAGAAAGAGGAGATTCAAGAACTAATTGAAAATCAGTAGGAAAATTAACAATAAAATCTCCTACAAGTGGATATTGGACTTGTTCAATTACATTAGGAGAATATTTTTCGATAGCATGATCACAAATTTTAAATTCAATCTCTTTCACTTTTGAGAAAGTTGTAGTATCTTGGAGAGTGTGACAATTGTCTTCATCTCTACTTAAATTTTCCTCATTATTTAAAGAATATATTGACATATTAGGATTATTAGAATTTTTGTTTATGTATTCTAAAAATTCATGCTCCTTCTAATCTGTCGAAGTGAAAAAAGTTTGCAAATTTTTGATCTACTACAACTTTTGAATCTTCACCTAAATCAATCTATGAAGGATATTAGAGAATGATGTAGATTGATTAACAATTGACCGATAGTATTCATTTGAAAGAGAAATAACATATCAAAACCATTGAATAATAGAAGGCATATCTTTCAAAGGAAATTTACAAGAAAGGTGTATGAATCTAATTTAAAAATCCTCTACTGATTCATCATGTTCTCTTTTAAGATTAATTAATTCTTCAAATGATTTATCATAATCAAAATTGGGAAAAGCAGATAAAAATTCATCTACAAATTGTTGTAAGGTATGAATGGATGCGACCGGGAAAGTTTCACACCATCTCTTGACTTGTCCTTTGAAAGTAAGAGTGAATAACCTACAAACGACAGCTTCATTGGCAATATCATTAGCAACACAATTTTGAAGAAATTGAAAATATTGTTCAGGTGTAAATTTTTCACCATTGAATTTTCTTTTCGACAAGCAATTAACTATATTTACAAGAGTGATAAAGTTAGCTTGTCTAGAGACGCAACTCCAAATACGGTTTGGGAAAATTCCATTGAACTATAAAACAATGAAAATATTGACTCCTAATAGGTTATCTTGTCATATAACCTTCCTTCTAGCACGTTAATGATGACTAAGAAGAATTAAGATATAAAACTCTAAACCGAAGGATAAATGGAATAATTAATAATTGAAATTAAAATTGTAAACCATTAATTTTATTTCGACCCTCCTTCTAGCTCCACTTTTTTATGTGTAGAAATGACCACTCATCAACACAAAAGAAATAGCACGATCGAGGTGCTTAAAGAAAACCCTAAATCGTTTGGTATAGCTACTTCTAATGGGAATAAGGGCCCTATTGCTACAAATGAATTTATTGCTCCCTAACGAGATACTTCTTTGTTAAAGTTCTCTAAATTCCTAAATGAAAACATACTCTAAATGAAATGCAAGTTAAACAAAAGGCAAAGTATAATCTAATCTTAGAGCATTTCAGTAGTCGCAGAAAAACAATTCGATAGCTACTGAAATCTTTCAAACTATTTAACATATTCTATCCTATAGGAGCACAATAAGATAAGTTTTATGCATAAAAGAAATGATATAATTATTGATTTGTTTAAAAAAAGATTAAATAAATCAATAATATAATCAGAGTACCAATATCACAAGGTTAGTCAACAAATTATTGTAGATAATCCTACAATGATTGTTTATGCATCAAGTTAACAATTGTTAACAATTGTTTCATTCGGCCAAATAAGAAAAATTAAACATTAAAAAAAAATGAGAAAACAATTCTTATTTGATTCAATATTCAATTGTAAAAAGAAAGAAAAAACATTATTATGGAAATGTTTTGTGAATATTTAAAACAATTATAGTAGAACTCTTTAATTTTGTATTGATCTTTCATAAATAGTATAACAAAATATTAATTGATATTCAAAAAACTAAATGGCAGCATCCCCTTATTCATTAAATACAAATATTACAAGAAATAGAGTGTTTAAGAAAACATAATCTCCTTCAACATTGTCAAGACTCCCCCCTTCTTTGAATTTGTTTTGTTAATATAGGAAATGAGATCCCTTCAATTTTCGTTCAAGACGGCAGAACAAATTCCATCCTTTACCCATTTTGCACGGGATGTTCTTCCTTTTGCCGCATCATGTTTGTTAAGCTATCTTCCATGAAATAGTTGCACCAAATCTTACACACATTTACATTATATAAATTCAACTAAGCCAAATTGAAGCATAAAATCAACTCCTATAACCTCAAATAAGAGCATGCAACTGTTTTCCAACAAACAGAAAGGCAAAAGGCTCAAATGATAGAATGATAACTTGTGCGGTGAAACAACCACTTTGAATGACGTGACAAATCCACCATTAAAATTATAATGATTAAAATAGACGTATTCATGAAATTTAACTAATTGCTTCACTCTGATAACATCATTTCACAATGTCATCATACCATAAAAGATAATCCCAACGAAATGAGAAGAACAAAAATCAAAGATCCATGAAAGGGAATAATCAAACCATGGGTTCAAGCAAGCAATGCAAACCAAAAGAAAATTTAAAGCTAAGCATTTACAAAATTTAGGGGGAGTTGTTGGAGGTCCAACAAATGGTGACACACTTAGCGGAGCTGTTTTCTCTATTCAATATTCATGGAAAGACTTATTGAGACCAAATCTATGAAAATAAGTTTAAAACTATACAAATAAATCTATAAATAATGGGTAACACCATTTGCTTATGAATTTGAAAGATGCTTACACTTAGAACAAAATCAAGATACTTATAGATTTCCTCCTCTAGCCAAGGAATGAGGTTAATTTTTTACCAACTTATGATCCCCAAAAAGTTTATACTAGGTGTGACAAAAAAATCTTAAATTTGTATGAGTAATAGATTTCTCATGTGTGCTCCTAATCTCTCTTTGAACCGTCATTGCTTCCATGCTCGCAAGCATCCATAGACACGATGAAGATTCCTTGTATCATGTAAGCTTTGACTCGCTAACATCAAGCATCTGTATCCACAATGGGTTTGTTTATACTTCCCAAACTAGTTAATATTGTCGATTTTCATTTACTACCCTTTAAGATGTCTATATATATATATATATATATAACACTACAAATTAATGAGGGTAATGAAAGCAAGGAGGTCAACAAGCATGGACTCGTTGCTAGCAAGAATCTGTAGCCCCAATGGGTTTATTTGTTGATCCCATACTAACTAATGCTTCCAACTCCCCTTTTAAAACTACACCTTTAAGTTTTGAATAAAGATAATTGCATGTGTATATATATTTTTGTTTTTGCAACTTGGGTGCTAAGGGAAGCGGGGTGATATGAGAGTCACTTTGATTCTCTTGGCATTTACTCACTTACAAATCTCAATTAAGTCTTCCATCCATAAACTACTTTAGGCATAAGTTATTAGTGTGAGTTGGATGGGACGTAGAAAAAAAAAATGGTAAGAAAATGAAAAAGGTATTCTAGTGTTAAAAAGAAAAATTCATGTAAACACGAGAGTTTCCCCATAAATAGAAACTTTACTTGTAAGTCATGAGACTTCATACATATAATTAGGTGCAAATCTTTTATTGGTAGACATGTATGAAAATATAACTCGAATGCTACTAACTGTCGAGGTTCACAAACTCTTTTATTTTTCTAAAAAGAAAAGAGAAAACTTGAAAATGGTGAATTTACAATGAAAAACTCTTTGTGATTTAAAAAACTATAAGGTAGAAGGAAAATAAAGTGCAAGAAATTAACTAATCAAATAAGCAAAACATATGTACAAGTTAGCCTAATAAAATCCCTGAATACATCAAAATCTCACCAAATGGAAATTTGTAACAATCATATCACAAATTAAAAGAAAAGGAAATATAGATTTTCATAGAATCAACAAACTTTAGTTGATAAGGTGAAAAAAATCATACTTTTCGAAACTTTGACTAACCGCTGAGAGGGTCAAACGAACTCAAAATTTTAAAAATAAGATATGGTTACAATCAGTGAGATGAAATATAGACAATGGTGTGAAAATCATAAATTAATAGCATGCGTGAAAAAGGAAAACAAATCTCCCCAAACTAGACCACCACAAAATGATGCAAAGAATGAAACTCGGTAAGTTCGCCGAAGGGGTCAAATGTGAGTGAAAACGAGAAAACGAGATACGGACATGTCATGCACATCAAACTAGACATGACGATATAAACAAAATGATTTTAAGTAAATGTTTTATTAGTTCGTCACTGATGTCAAGTTTCGACATTTCTAAAATTCATTATTTCCTTCAAATTAAGAGTGCGATAATAAAAACTCATTTAATCGATGAATGAGATGTTTGAGTTAATCAGGGTTTTAATCAAAAACCTAAAAAGATCTAAAAAATAGAAAATGCTAAAAATTGCAACTATGAGAACCATTCAAAACATGTGAGTCAAATTCAATTTAATTTCATGCTAAGAGAGATTAGAGAATGAAAATTTATACAGAATTAAAGAACACATTCTCTTTCCTTTAAAATAGTCTTGTTTCAAGCATTTATTGTGCTAAAATATTTCACAAATAAGCCATAACGATCAAAACTAAGTATGTGACTTGAAAAGAAATGTTTGTCAAAGTAATTATGAACAAGAATAACAAAAATCACGAAGAGCAAAGGAAAATTCCCTAAACATGTCTCACTAATGGCTCAACTTCAACTAGATATTGACACATCGTCTCACAATTGTTTATTCAAATAAATAAAAGCAAAGTAATTTATTGAAATGAAAATAAAACAAAACTAATTAATTCACTCGCAAATTACTGTATAGTAAAATATCCTACTCCTAGCCTAGACTACATGTCTATAATACTACTTAAGTGAAATCAAATATCCAATGAATCTATCGAACCACCTTTAATCTTGCAAGAATAGCATCCTTCCCAATCAGTAATCAGAAATGATATGTCAATAAAAGAAAGATTAAATGAAATGTGTTGTGCTTACGACTTGAATCTTTAATCGTAAATGAAGAAAATAAGGTCTTACCGTTGATCGCAAAATTCTTGAGGTAAGAATACTCAAGCCAATCTGTATTCATATCATGGTAGACATTATTGAAATGTATCTATAAATGAGTAATGATTATGCATGAAATTTTTTGGTTCAAAGATTGTACCAAAAGAATAAGAATCTAACATAATTAATGGTTGAATTTGAAGTGTTTCATGCAATGAGTGACTTGAATCAAATAAAGTGTATGAGCTATAATCCCTTGTCATACTAAGCATGTTGTCATTAAAATGATGAGAACCATTAACATTATTATTTTCATTAAATATTTCAATCTCAGAAAGTTGATCAGTTAAACAAGAAGATTCTTCAATGATAAAAAGTGGTGATGAATCAATATGAGGCATTCTGAAAAATATAGCATTCTTTTCTTCTTGGTTATAATATTTACAAGATAATAAAGCAAAATTTCGTGAGAATAAGGTTCACTCTTTTCATATGCTAAGAATAAGTTATTATCGTCTTGAGCCCTATTACTAGAAATTGGCCAAGCTTGATGAAATTATAAAGGATCTAAAATGATCACTTGAGAAGCACGACTATCAAATAAATCAAGGTACAATGAAAAATAATTTGATGATAAAAGAAACTAAAAAGCATCCTATTTGAAAGAATATTTGTCTCCTGTTAGAATATTCATGTTTGATTCCAATTGTGAATTTGTCTATTCTCCTAAAATAAACTAATCATTATACATTGTATGCTCTTTCGAAAAATATGAACACAACAAGTTATCTAAAACACATTCATGTTCATTATAGAAAGGTAAATATAAGAGCAAATTACAAAACTTTTCACAAAGAGGAGATTCAAGAACTAATTGAAAATCGGTAGAAAAATTAACAATAAAATCTCCTACAAGTGGATATTGGACTTGTTCAATTACATTAGGAGAATATTTTTCGATAGCATGATCACAAATTTTAAATTCAATCTCTTTCACTTTTGAGAAAGTTGTAGTATCTTGGAGAGTGTGACAATTGTCTTCATCTCTATTTAAATTTTCCTCATTATTTAAAGAATATATTGACATATTAGGATTATTAGAATTTTTGTTTATGTATTCTAAAAATTCATGCTCCTTCTAATCTGTCGAAGTGAAAAAAGTTTGCAAATAATTTTGATCTACTACAACTTTTGAATCTTCACCTAAATCAATCTATGAAGGATATTAGAGAATGATTCAGATTGATTAACAATTGACTGATAGTATTCATTTGAAAGAGAAATAACATATCAAAACCATTGAATAATAGAAGGCATATCTTTCAAAGGAAATTTACAAGAAAGGTGTATGAATCTAATTGAAAAATCCTCTACCGATTCATCATGTTCTCTTTTAAGATTAATTAATTCTTCAAATGATTTATCATAATCAAAATTGGGAAAAGCAGATAAAAATTCATCTACAAATTGTTGTAAGGTATGAATGGATGCGACCGGGAAAGTTTCACACCATCTCTTGACTTGTCCTTTGAAAGTAAGAGTGAATAACCTGCAAACGACAACTTCATTGACAATATCATTAGCAACACGATTTTGAAGAAATTGAAAATATTGTTCAGGTGTAAATATTTCACTATTGAATTTTCTTTTCGACAAGAAATTAACTATATTTACAAGAGTGATAAAGTTAGCTTGTCTAGAGACGCAACTCCAAATAGGGTTTGGGAAAAATCCATTGAACTATAAAACAATGAAAATATTGACTCCTAATAGGTTATCTTGTCATATAACCTTCCTTCTAGCACGTTAATGATGACTAAGAAGAATTAAGATATAAAACTCTAAACCGAAGGATAAATGGAATAATTAATAATTGAAATTAAAATTGTAAACCATTAATTTTATTTCGACCCTCCTTCTAGCTCCACTTTTTTATGTGTAGAAATGACCACTCATCAACACAAAAGAAATAGCACGATCGAGGTGCTTAAAGAAAACCCTAAATCGTTTGGTATAGCTACTTCTAATGGGAATAAGGGCCCTATTGCTACAAATGAATTTATTGCTCCCTAACGGGATACTTCTTTGTTAAAGTTCTCTAAATTCCTAAATGAAAACATACTCTAAATGAAATGCAAGTTAAACAAAATGCAAAGTATAATCTAATCTTAGAGCATTTCAGTAGTCGCAGAAAAACAATTCGATAGCTACTGAAATCTTTCAAACTATTTAACATATCCTATCCTATAGGAGCACAATAAGATAAGTTTTATGCATAAAAGAAATGATATAATTATTGATTTGTTTAAAAAAAGATTAAATAAATCAGTAATATAATTAGAGTACCAATATCACAAGGTTAGTCAACAAATTATTGTAGATAATCCTACAGTGATTGTTTATGCATAAGTTAACAATTGTTTCATTCGGCCAAATAAGAAAAACTAAACATAAAAAAAAATGAGAAAACAATTCTTATTTAATTCAATATTCAATTGTAAAAAGAATGAAAAAACATTATTATGGAAATGTTTAGTGAATATTTAAAACAATTCTAGTAGAACTCTTTAATTTTGTATTGATCTTTCATAAATAGTATAACAAAATATTAATTGATATTCAAAAAACTAAATGGCAGCATCCCCTTATTCATTAAA
>LPNX010653937.1:895609-991034 GCA_001517045.1 Pseudotsuga menziesii | reverse complement strand
ACACTGCAAGTAATTATTTAGTGAAGTAGATCCCCCATATATTGATTTATACATTAGTGGAGGAATATTATGAACGCAATTTGAGCTTCCCTATATTTCAACATTTAATTAATGAATGCAATTATTGATGGCTGGATAGAATTAAAGATTTAAGGAAACTTTATACCAGCCAGTTAGTGGGCGATTAATTCTTCCCTGATTTTTGAATTTTAGCCGTTTATTACCAGATTCACAGGCTTTTAGTATGCTGAAATCCCTAAATTTCTTTTTGACTGTTAACGTTCAGCGGTTATTTTCAGTACTGGATTCGCAGCCATTGATGGGGGCGCAAAATCTTGATTTGCTCTGGAAAGAACCGTTGGGAATGTTCTTTTCCTTTCTTTACCCTTATATAATGGTGGCTTCGAGAGGAAAAGGACAACCGGGCGTGGAGAAAAGGAATGGGGAGAGCTCGGCTACTATTTTTGGGGATTTTGTTTTCATGGGTTTTGGAAGAAATAGGTTTCCTGGTAGAATGAGATAATTTTTCCTGTGAAAAATGTGACCGCTAGCTGAGAGACTCCTTAGGAATCCTTGTGCCCTCCATGGGCAGTGATCCCTGCACTTAAATGGAGCCCTGAATCAGGGCGTGATGTTCAAACTGAACCGTGATGGGAGATGTTCTATCTTGCGGAGGCTAGGTTGGGGTTTGCAACCAAATACATCAGAGCCATTTCAGCAATCTATGTAACCGTGGTGCCGCCTGGAGATTCATGTCAGATTAGGCCCATTTCGTTGTGCTCTGGACTGATGCATATATTAGCTCGAAGGTATGCGGTTGATATGCTGTTTTCCACCCTGAAGTATGTGTTGTCATTGGATTGGAACAGTTTTAGACTATCATACACCATGAACAGTATTGTTATGTTCTGAATATTTATATATATTTTAGCATCCTTGATGTCTAATTTTGACATCTACCTCTTATGTTGAATTGATATAGCAGCCTCCCTATGGTATGTGATGACCTTTCGGAAGAAAGATCCAAGTATACACGTTTTAGAGAGAAAATGGTTGGTGTATGATTATACACTGACGCAGCCTTTTGAACTGGCTGTTTTGAGATTAATCCATCTCTGTATTTGTGTAATAGAGTATCTTTTTCTATGTGTGCATTTTCATTTTCCGAAGCAAGTGTCTGCTCCCTTTTGGGTTTACCATTTGACCTCTATAGAATGCATTAAGTAGGAAAGGTCCAAATGGCAGCGTTTTCAATAAAATCTCTCATCTGATGATTGTTGTGGAAGGGGGACCTTTCACCCTATTGACGCGTTAGGGTTTATGTCACCCTAATTTCTTCCTTTAAATTGGGCGTTGTGTTATCTATGGTTATGACTGTGTGTATAAGAAAACGTGTGGATGTATATATAGATATACAGATCGGTTTATATGTCTACAGGCTGCAAATAGCTGGGACTGTTTGTTTTATTTTTGATCTAAAATATACCTGTTCATATGCTTTGAGACTGAAAATGTCAATCGTTGTTCTAGCAGCTCACTAAGTGGCAAAATTTGACCGTTCCAAGAACGTTTGAGCTGGTAGTATACTTTGATTTTAAAAAAGGGGTCCTCTTGGATGTTGGAATCTTGATATTCCTGGGATTTGACCAAGAGCTTTGTGTGTCCATATTTTTATCTCGTGTCTAGTTTGGGATGTCCTTAATTTTTCCAATCACGTGCCTATTCTCTTCCCCTCTCATGATTTTGGTGAATGAGTAAATGCCCCACGCATTCGAAGCTTGGGTTACATTAAGGGACAATCTGAAAATGTGTTTAAAGCCTGTACTTTTATTTTAGATATGCCTTATACCTTATGATGCGTTAGAGTTATATGGATTTTTCTCTTCCGATGATGAGCATTATGCACAAAGACAAAACTGCCCCTGTTTATCATGAGTACTCCAGTCAAAAGACAAGGTAATTCAGTTGCTTTCTTGAGAACAATTCATGCCTAAGGGAGGCGTTTGGGGGTGCCTGTTATTTTTCTGTTTGAAGAGTTTACCCTTTCATTTGATTTTCATACTAAACCCTATATTTTATGTGAGTACAAAGGTGTTGTGCTCCTTGTTTCATTTTTGTAAATGACTTGTTCTTCAGGAATCTAAGCTGCCACTTTTAAAACCGAAAAATGAAACATGGAATGGATTGCTTACTTTTTCCTAGGAGCAGGAAGGCCTACTGGGTTTTTCGGCGGTATGTGTAGGTATCATATACCTGCGATTGAGTTGTTTTGTTAGCACTGTGGGATCTAGTTAGTTAATAAGTTTTGGTCTGCATTTTATGTGTTTAAAATCATCCACCTTGTGGGTAGATAGTATGGTAATGAGTTGGTATTTATATATAGACATATATCTCATGTTATGCAGGCATATGTTTGCTCATGTAGGAAAGTCTAGATAGGAGTCGTGACTTACTAATGAATGTGGATTCCTAGCTGATGCTAAAAGTACCCTGTGAAGGGGAGTCCTGAAATGTAAACAGGAAGAGAAGGCAAACCGAGTGGTTTCCGTTGTAATCAGTTTTTGGAAAATATGATATGATGCTGCATTTTGGTGGACGTAACCCCGAGGTTGGGGTGAACCACGTATATCGGTGCCTTGATGTGTATTATTTACATTATGTGTCTTGATGTGTACTGTTTTTTTATGTCCGTGGATGTTCTTGGTTGATCTCTTTATCTGATGGTGCAAATGGTTGAGTGACCTTTCTATGAATGTTTTAAATGTAAAAGAAAAATTAGTTTTGCAATAGTTAATGTGTAGGTACGGACTCATGTGGTGTAAAAGGTAGAATGTTCTGACCCAAGGCCCTCGCCTACAGTATAACTCGTAATAACATAAATGGTAGAAATGAGCAAATGGTCGTTCTGAATTAGTATTGACTAATGCTGATATATATAACCAAAATAATTTCAGAGAATGTGCTTGTTGTACGGTTAAAAAAAAACGGGATAAACTCCCCTATAATGCACATGGATTTTCACATAATGAATATAAAATCTCTTGTAAAGTTGCCGCTAACAGGTTGAACCTCCTTGTAGTAATAAAGCAAAAAAAAAAAAAAAAAAATTTTACCACTTTTCCGCACATATTGTCATCAAGGGCAATGGGGGACATTACATCTTCTTTAATAGATTCTTTTCCAGAATTAATTTTTTCATTTAGTGAGAACTTCTCTTCAGCATACACTTCGAGTCCTTCCATACCTAGAAACCTAATTCGAAAATATTATGTACACAACAATTAAAATCATAAATCAGTATCCATACTTTCTATTTAATTTTTGGTTTACATGCGCTGAGCCACTTCAGGCCAAGTGTATGAACGTGTACTCTGATACCATATGTGACATCCTCCAAAATTCATAAAAAATTAAATTTTTTCTATATGATGTTAAATGCCAACTCATATCTAGAATGCTAGTCTGATGATAAACTTTTAGTCTAGTTAAGAAATACTTTATAAGACTAAACATAAAAAGAAAAAATTAGTTAATAATACTGCTTGGTTAACTGTAACTAAAAGCTAGAGAATTATACTTACTAACTTGTAAGTCATATGCCACTAACCTTATTCAATCTATTATTGTGTTTCAGTCTTGAATAAAACTGTTTATCAAAAGTTAACGAGTTAAAGATTATTAAATTCAATTCATTAGTTTGTTTGTAAGAATGTGTATGATTCCGATGGTTGTTTTGTTTTTTTACTTAAGGGGACTAAGGTTGGCCCGTGGCTTACTTAGTTTTTTCAAAGCTAATGTAGATTTGATGCTTGTACAGGACTCACAGGTAATAAATTTCTTCCGTGTTTATGATGTAAAATTAAGATTAGGAAGACTAAATGAGTAAGTTAAGAAAGTTCTTTAACTTTTTACTCAAGCTTCAACTACCAAGGTGTTTCCAAAACTTTCTAAAACATTCATGCGTAAGAAAACAAACTCCTAGGATTATAACCAATTCCATTCTACCTAGGTAGTAGATTGTAGTTGATAGTGTGATTATTTGTTTTAACAATTAAATTATACATTTGATGGGATATAATTATCATCATGCGTTTAGTTGCTTAAGGTACTTGAAACCCTACTACTTTCCATATGATTTATAACTATGAAATTTATTCACGTTAAATATTAGAACTTCCTAACCTAAGAAATATCATTAATGAAATGATAATTAAAGATTAACTATAAAAATAGACAAAACTAATCCTAAGAGTGTATTCGTTGCATATAGACACTCTAACCTACATATAAATTCAATGCATATTATGTAAACTAATCTAGGTATAAAATCTATGCATAACATTGAAAATGTTTTACTTTTAACAATGTCACGGTATTACCTTTACCATGTAATGCAAGCTCAAAACTAAATCAAGTGCAGAAAATATTCAAGGGTTAGTGGAGTCCATGTGGGGACTACTTGTTCGAGAAAGGGTTTTGGTGTTAAACCCTATGCATAAAACATTTAATGTTTTCCATAAGACTTCTTGGCTTCATTTGTTGTTTATTTTTTTGGAGGAGGAGTGGTTCTAACAAACCCTTGTCCTTCTCGAGTCTCTGCAACAGAGGTCACCTTTGCCTTGGTCATGGCGTTAACGGGTTGTAAGCTTTGGTTTCTTTCCATTGTTGTGTTCTTCAATATTGGCCGAGCATTATTAGGTTTAAAGCATGGATTTTTAGCCATTAATTTATTTATTTGACCTCAGCTGTGGCATTAGCATGTTTAGAACTCTAGTTCTTTTCCAGGACTATGAACTTAACGATTACGTTGGTAAGTTGTTTTGAAAACTCCATTCATTTCCTTATTTCGGTTAATAAATTTTTCCAAGTTAAGTTCTAAACATTTACTGTTTGTTATTAGGATTCCAAGTTTGTCCTTGCACAGACGAAAAAATTGAAGGCGTTACTAGAGCTGAAAGGTGAGGGCATAAAAGGCTTTGGTAAGCCTCGCTCCAATCCTTGGGTACCCTTTATTGTTGATTTTCAGTGATGACGATGGTATATAGTGTTCAAAATACTTGCAATAGATTAATGTTTTGTTTTGGATGTGTAGGAGGAGGCCATATGGACATTCTGAGTTATAACCCTTCGGGTTTTGAAAAAGAGCTACAAATCATGTAATAAGATGATAGGGTAATAATATTACTATAATTAATTTTTTTGGAAGCTTACTCGGCCTAAAAAGCTTGCCACTCTAGCTCCTTCGAGGATACGAATATGCTAATGCATTTTTGTTTTGAAGAGTTAAATCATGTGATGACTATTTGGATTAAAATGGAAACTATGTTTTTAAATATTTTTTTTGCTAAAAAGAAGAGTTTACGAATATTGTGTAAATCTTTGTTTAGTAGTTGTTTCTTCCATGATAATTCGAATACGCAGTGTATTAATTTTTGTAGAGAGTCTTCAACATTTTTGTTTGAAATTTATTTTATAAAAGTTGTGATTATCCTAGGGTTTTGAGTTTAACAAATAGTTTGGAAATTATAGTTAAACTATGGTTGCGAAATGAAAAGGCCATATGATGCTCTTAGTTATTATAATACTATTTGGAAATGAGTTACTGTAGATGATTAACCTAAGGTTTTGTTTTTAAAAGGAAGTTTTGATATTAGGTTATCATTTGATTTTTGGTATAAATAAGAGTTAGAAAAGTAAAAGTCTTCCTTTTAAATGGAAGGGATGGAATTTAATCTTTGGATTATTCACCTGATGGACATAGATTTAAGATTATGTTTTGTTCCTTATTTCAAGTTTACAGTTTTCTTATTTTAAATGATTTACTGGCTATGGAAAGTTCTTTTCTTCTTAACTAGGTTCTGAAATTTAATAAGAAAGATCATATATAAGAGTAGGGTTTATAGAAGAATAGTTTGCAAATATTAATATTAATATTCATGTTATAATGCTTTTTACATCTAGGTTTACTAATTACTTATTTTATATACTTATAATACAATAGGTATAATAATTTTTAACTTTTTCATCCTTTATATATGCTTTAAGAACTTGCCATGCTGGATGTTTAACAGAAGTTTGACGTTTACTAGAACATTATTTTACATAGTGTAAAAAGAGGTACATTGGTTATATTTTAGGTTTTACAATATTAAAATTATGATTGGTTTATTTATTTACTAAGTGTAAATAATTACATTGTATTCAGTATTTGTTAATGTTCTTATAATTCAAATAGATTAATATCTTTGTGACCTAAGCTTACAGTGATAGACCCTCTGTAATATTCCTATAGGTTTTATATAAATGAAATATTTCTAGACAAAGGATTATTATGAGACCTAGCTAAAATAACAATAATAGATTCCAATGTTTAAGAAGTTTTAAATCATATTACCAATGTATAATCATTCCTATTTTCCTCTAAACAAACCTTTTGTACTAAAGTACTTCATCGTAAGATGAGTGGAAAAATACATAAAGGAAATGTTTTACTCATCAGTAAATCATTTCTAATTCTAGGTTCATTTACTCAGATAAACATATACAAGTAAACTTTATTGAATAAAATGCAGACTTAAACAGTCTAATTGTAGATGGAAAGTATCAAATTAGTAATAGTAAAACTAATCATGGCTACTTTCATTCCAGTAATTTGCTTGCATAAAATAAATAAGATAACACAGTGAAAACTGATAACTTGTAGAAGAGACAAAAATCCCAAGGAGTCCGTTGTGACCCAAAATTTTCCCAAAGATAGCTCAACTGTTTTCTTAGGATCCCCGAGCCTGTCCACTGATCCACTAGGATGAAAGCACTATGTGAAGAAATGGGATTAAATACCCCTAGAACTCCACAAAAGTACTTAGCGACAGTACTTCTTTCCTTAAATGTAAAGAACTCAGCTAACAAGCTGCACTAGTTCTAAAAATAGTCTTAATCACTCAATCCACTTATGCATTTCTTCTCATCAAATCACTGCTACAACTTTCTCAACTTCATAATTTTCACAAGGTAATGATTGAACAACCTCCTGGTGAATTCGATGGATAGATATATGCATGCCTAGGTATTTTGGTTATTTTTTCAATTAATGAGCCACCTACTCTATTCCACTTTCTTAGGGAACATGACCACAAAATTAGGGAATTTTTCCCATGCAACAACTAAAAGTGATTGAGGATGCTTCCATGTGTCATTTTTCTCTCACCTCCGTTTGTTCCTCCTAGTGGGTCAGTGGGAACTCATTCAATAGCCTCCTTAGGATATTTGTCTCATCTTTTATTTATTATATAATTAAATATTCAACGCAATTAATTATAGTAATCCTTGACCCTGTTATGCCCCAAATTTTACATTGGGTCACAATGGCCAAATCACATTTTCCATATTCATGAAAGTTGTCAAAGGGATGCTAAAAGTCAAATAATTGCCAAGGTGGAAAATCACTAGTTTCCTAGCTTAGGGGTGGAAGCTTTGAGATTTGGAATAAGGGGGATAATAAATGATGTTTAACAATTAGAAGAGGATAAATATTTAATAATGTATCTTATTAAATAAATACAAGAGAAAAATTAAATGACTATGGACAATGGAGACACATGGATACTATGGGGCCCACTCAAGCTAGAATTCCTATGTTAAATGGCATCCTCCTCTTGTAATTTTGAATCTATGGGAAGCCGAATGTTTTGGGATGGATTATGAGGTTAATATAATTGTCCATATACTTCATAGTTTTAATTTGGGATGATTTGTAACTTACATGGGAGAGGAAGAGCCAAATGGGAGTTTCATGGACACTTGGCTAGATTCCCCTTACATTTATGACATCTATGACAACAATTATTGAGATTCTATGACAGTTATGACACAAGTAAGATATGAAAGCTGAAATACTGACATACTGACATATCAATATTGAATATAGCATCTTATAGGTCGAATTTGGGAGTTGGATATGGCCAAGAGGCTCCTACTCAAATTTGGGAGAAGATGGAAGGTGAAGAGAGAGGCCACATGGCATAGTATGAACAACCATACCAATTCGACTTGGATTTGGTTTATGGATGGATTTGAAACCTTAGAATACCAATAATGTTTATAAAATACAGGGATCATCCATGAGAATAAATTTTTTTGTAATTTGTGAAATTGTCATTTATGAATTGTGAGAGCTAGTGGATGACTAGTTTTCTTGCTTAAGCCAATTTCGAGGGTGAAAGATTCCCATCCTAGTTGGTGTTTGGAAAGGCCACTCAGGTATTTCTTGGAGATTTAATGAAGTCTTATTTTCAGGTTTAATATACAGCAAAGCATTTGGATTCTTCTATTGCATCACTCTCTCTCAACTATTTGCAGAATTCACACCATATTCATGCAAATGGAGGGATTGCGCTTTGGGTGAGCTATTGATATCTTTATGGAATATTATAATGCCAATTATATTATGTTATGATGTATATGATATGTATTTCAATTTAATAATACTCTCATGTAGAAATACCTAAAAGGATTCATGTAAAAATGTTGAACAATGAAGAAATAGTGTCATTTCCCCACTATCTTGTTGTGAACCATTGCAATGCTGATGATTTTGAATTGGGAGAGCCTTTAATTGTACATTTATCATTGTAATAAGTTAAATATTCTCTTTTATTAATTCTTATAAAGTTTCAAGTCAAAATTACCAAGATTTGTATGCCAAAATGACTTTTGATGAGCAAACAATGACCATTTCCACTCTATTTTGATATATGCCATGGTAATGCTTGTTATTTCAAATGGAGGAATGTATATTTGATAAATGTATGATATATGAAATATAATTAATGTTTATTTCAAGTCTCATGTTAATCAATTAATAATTGGAATCCATTTTACTCATTTTTATTTGCATTGGGAGAAGATTTGGTGCATTTTCCCCAAGGGTCGAAATTGTGACTTGGGAGTTGTTTAAAAAAGAGTCATAAAATCCTGTATAAACTGAAACTTGATGCATATGAGAATTTTAAAAGGTTCCTTACACATACCCAACTTCTGTTCAGAAACTAAAGTGACTTTGGGATCATTTGTGAAGCCATTTCCGTCAATTACCCAAAGAGAATTGGAGCCCCAATTAGGTAGTAACTTACTCCTACTTTGAATAGAACATTAAAAAAGTTTGAAGAATTAATTTGGAGGTAAAAAAATATACATTAACATAATATTTAAGTTATATTATCATTCATGTACCTTCATAGGAAATTTGGAAGCATTTGGGTCAATTTGGAGGTCTAGACATCAAAACTAGTTAAGGTCAAAATTGGGGAAGAAGTGAAATAATTGGTCATTTAATTTTTTTTTTAAAAGGGACATTACAGTGGTATCAAAGCATGATCTTGGCACCTGATTTGTTTCAATATTTATGCGTACAGTAATTCATGGACCACCATTATATATTGAAACCCAAAAGAGCTTTTGTTGAAGAGGGAAAAAAAAGTAGGAGAAGAAGGCAATTATTTGGAAACTATGACTAGGGATGAAAAGAGAACTTCATATGATGGTAACGAGATAAAAAAAAAAAAAACATGGAACCTATTTTTGAATACATGACCAAGAATATTATGAAAGGATTCATATTTTTGGCTATCCAAAGTTGGGAAAAATATATTGATTTTAAGAAAACCAAGGGGGAAAATGCATCAGCTTGCTTGAAGGAGAAAAAGGAGGAGACCCATGAGCCACCTAGTTATGAAATAGGTGAAGTAGAATAATTATTACATGAATAGGATATAAATTCACTCCCAAATGAATTTTAAAAATATGAGAAAACATCATATGGGAAGGAAGAAGAGGACCTTGAAACTATTGAATATCATTGTGAAACAAATTCTACTATGGACATGGACCAAAAAGCATCTACTGATGGATGCTTGAACTATGAAGGAGTACCTACTGATGGGTGCTCACAACTCTATGCTGGTGACATAGAGATCAGATTTCAAAATTTTGCTGCAAGCCAAAATTCCATTAAACATGAAAATGAAGACCTTGTAGCAGTTGAAGAAGAAACAAGATCAACTTCCCCATCAGCACTTGAGCTTCATGAATTTAGTCCAAGCAAGAAGGAAGAAGATTAGGAGGTTCATTTGCAATAGCCTAATTTTCTTGAAGGTTACTTAAATATAAATGAAAATAATATCCAAGAGGCGCTTATAATACTCCATGACACTCAAGCATTGGTATCAAATTCTTGTTGGAGAGCTACTTTCTTGGAGGAGCCATCCTTCCTTGAAGACATGGAGAAGATCCAAAGTGCAATGTGCAACACCAAAAGTAATTTCATGTCTTTTATTTTTGATAGAAAAAATGTCATTGAGCTTAGTGAATGGTTACATGAATCCTGCTTGAAGAATAATGAAGTTATTCATAAGCTCACAATTCAAAATGAGCAACTTCTTGAAAAGTTGCAAGACACTTGTTTTTCCTCCTATGTTTCAGATTGTCAAATGGTAGATTGCTTGGAGGATTCTTGTGACATGATGGATCATGAGAAACATGAAAAATTTCATGTTCTTGATGTGCTTTAGGATTATAGTGATGAGATCCAATCACTAGTAATGGTGGAAGAAGAACTTGAGTTGCCTCTTGAAAATGGTTACACAATTTTTGAAGAAGTGCATAATTACACCACCTTGGAACCAACCCATGAGGAAATATTTTCATTTTATAGGGAGATGAATAATACTACCCCTATGGATACTTCACATTATGACAATTTTTCACAAGGTTTATCATTTGGGTAAGTTGGTTCTTTCTCCTACATCCTACACTTCTAAATTTTGCAACAGTCATCTTGAAGTGTGGGTGAAAGGTTTATTTTTGATGGTGCCACATGAAGAGCATGGAAATTATATTTCTCATTTTGATGATGGAATTATTAGAGAACCATCTTATTTACATTTGCAGAAGCATCCTTGTTTACATTATGATTATACACATCTACCTGGGTGCACCTATGATGTTCATTTGAGTCACTTGAAGACTCATGGTTTTTCTTGCTCAACACTTGGTTCATTTGATGTTGTAGGAACTTCATCCAACACTTGGGTGAAGAGGGATATGATTGAGGAACAGTATTATTTGTAGCAACATCCTCTGTTATTTCATGATTATATACATATTCATGGGTGTATTGATGAGACTTCTTTGAGACACTTGAAGTCCTTATTTGGTTCATATCTTGGTGGAGGGTCTTCATTCACTTCTTGGATGAAAGAAAAAATGGCTAATTATTATTTTGACGCATATTACATTCTTATGGAGCAGAATTATAGGACATGGTATCCTCACCTATGTCATTGGAGCATATTTGATTGGTCACTTGAAGCATGTATGCACTTGGAAAACGGTAGTGTACTCACTCGAAGGTATAAGCACTTTCATGATTTCTTGGTCAGGCACCTCCTTGATGTACATTATTATATACTTTGATGATATATATTATGCACTCATGATTTTTGGAAGAGCGCATACAAGAAAATGGGATCCAAGAATTCTCTTTCCAAATGGCATGGGTTGGAGAGCACTCTTAATTGTTGGAGTGCAATGAAAGCAATGGGGCCCTGGGATAGTTTTAGTCCCGTTGATTTCAAATTCTTTGGGAAACAAGCAGTATGGGAGATGGATTCCCCATTTAATAAGTTGATTTTAATAAAAGTAGTGCAGCAGCAAGCATGGTGGTTCCTCTCTAAAATATTCATGAAATATCACATACTTAAGGTGGGAAGCTCAGTGGCAACTTCAAAGAATCATACGGAAAGCAGGTTATTCAACAACCATGTTTGAAATTGCTTGAGGACAAGCAATATTGGGAAGGGAGGATTTATAATGTCCCAAATTTTACATTGGGTCACAATGGCCAAATCAAATTTTCCATATTCATGAAATTTTTCAAAGGGATGCTAAAAGTCAAATAATTGCCAAGGTGGAAAATCACTAGTCTCCTAGCTTGGGGGTGGAAGCTATGAGATTTGGAATAAGGGGGATAAAAAATGATGTCTAAAAATTAGAAGAGGATAAATATTTAATAATGTTGCTTCATAAATAAATACAAGAGAAAAATGAAATGGCTATGGAGAATGGAGACACATGGAGACTATGGGTCCCACTCAAGCTAGAATTTCTACGTTAAATGGCATCCTCCTCTTGTAATTTCGATTCTATGGGAAGCCTAATGTTTAATTATGGATTATGAGGTTAATATAATTGTCCATATACTTCATAGGTTGAATTTGGGATTAATTGTAACTTACATGGGAGAGGAAGAGCCAAATGGGAGTTTCATGGACACTTGGCTAGATTCCCCTTACATTTACGACATCTATGAAAACAACGATTGAGATTCTATGACAGTTATGACACAATTCAGATATAAAGGCTGAAATAATAACATAGTGTCATCTCAGGACTGAATATATAATATTATAGGTCGAATTTAGGAGTTGGAAAAAGCCAAGAGGCTCCTACTCAAATTTGGGAGAAGATGGAAGGTAAAGAGAGAGGTCACATGGCATAGCATGAGCAGCCACACCAATTCGACTTGGATTTGGTTTATGGATGTATTTGGAACCTTATAATACCAATAATGTTTATAAAATATAGGGATGATCCATGAGAAGAATATTTTTCTCATTTGTGAAATTGTCATTTATGAATTGTGAGAGCTAGTGGATGACTAGTTTTCTTGCTTAAGCCAATTTCGAGGGTGAAAGATTCCCATCCTAGTTGGTGTTTGGAAAGGACACTCAGGTGTAATCTATAGGAAATCATGTGGATTCTTCTATTGCAGCACTCTCTCTCAACTATTTCTAGTTTTCACACCATATTCATGCAAATGGAGGGATTGCGCTTTGGGTGAGCTATTGATCTATTTGGGGAATATTATAATTCCAATTATATTATTTTCTAATTTATATGATATTTATTTCATATTCATAATAATATGAGGTCAAAATACCGAAAATAATTTATGTAAAAATGTTGAACAATGAAGAAATAGTGTCATTTCCCCACTATCTTGTTGTGAATCATTGCAATGCTGATGATTTCGAATTGGGAGAAATTTCATTGTCCATTTATCATTGTAATCAGTTAAATATTGTATTTGATTCATTCTCATAAATTTTCAAGTCAAAATTCCCAATATTTGTATGCCAAAATGACTTTTGATAAGCAAACAATAACCATTTCCACTCTATTTTGATATATGGCATGGTAATGCTTATTATTTAAAATGGAGGAATGTATATTTGATAAATGTATGATGTATGGAATCTAATTAATGTGTATTTAAATTGTAATTTTCATTAATTAATCATTGGAATCCATTGTACTCATTTTTATTGCATTGGGAGAAGATTTGGTGCATTTTCCCCAAGGGTCGAAATTGTGACTTGGGAGTTGTTTTGGAAATAGTCATAATAGCCTGTATAAACTGAAACATGATGCATATGAGACTTTTTAAATGCCCCTTACACATACCCATCCTATTTTCATGAATTAAAGTGACTTTGGGATCATTTGTGAATCCATTTCCGGCAATTACCCAAGGGGGAATTGGAGCCCCAATTAGCTAGTAAAGACTCCTACTTTGAACAAAACATTAAAAAGGTTTGAAAAATTAATTGGGAGTTAAAAAAATATACATTAACATAATATTTAATTTATATTATCATTCATGTACCTTTAGAGAAAATTTGGAAGCATTTGGTCCAATTTGGAGGTCTAGACATCAAAACTAGTTATGGTCAAAATTGGGGAAAAAGTGAAATAATTGGTCATTTAAAAAAATTTCAAAAAGGGACATTACAGACCCCACATGGTCAATAGTCACAAAATTTAAAATAAAAATAAAATATAATGTCTTCTTTAACTTAAAATGTTATTGAAATTGGGGTACGTGACATACACCCCCCAATATGTCCAACATCGTCCTCGATGTTACTTTATTCATCATCCTCAGAACTACCTTGGAACAATATTGGATATAATTCCCACATATGAATATCCAATTCCAAGGTTGCTTCTTCTGGACTAACATGCTTCCATTGCACCTTCACCTACCTAATGGTGCAATTCTGAAGCAAGATCTCCTCTTGTAGAGGATATAGTCCGGTTCCATCAGAAAATATCCTTCAGGTTCCACGAGCACATCATTCCAATTGATCACATGAGTAAAATCATGTACATATTTTTTTAAAACAAAAATATGAAAAACATTATGAACTTTAAAATTCGGTGGTAAGGCCAATTGGTATGCCACCATTCCAACTCTGGACAATATTTCGAAAGGCCCACAGTACCTGGGTGCTAGCTTAGCACAAATTCCTAATTTTAAGGAACTCTTTTTTGGTTTTACCTTAATAAAAACATGTTTTCCCACTTGGAACTCTTTCTGAGTTCATTTAAGATCCTCTTAGATCTTATGTCTGTCCTGTGCAACCTTTAAATTACCTTGTACATGCTTCACGGTTATTTCAATTTACTTTAATAACTCAGGTCCTAATATCAGTCTATCAACAAGGTTACTCCATGATATGGGAGTATTACATTTTATGCATAGTAAATTTCAAATGGGATGAATTTTGATGAAGCCTCGTAATGGTTGTTGTATGCAAACTCAACCAAGTGTAAGTAGTTATCCCATTTACTTGGTTGTTCTCTAATGTACATCCTTAACATATCTTCCAAAATATGATTTACCCTTTCATTCTATCCATCTGTTTGTGGATGAAAAGATGTATTGAAATTTAAAGTAGTATTTAGACCTTTGAATAAGGATTTCTAGAAGTTTCCCACGAATTTAGAGTCCCTATCAGAAATTATAACTTTTGGTATTCCATGTAAACAAAAAATTTGTTTCATAAATATTTCAGCAATATTACCAAGCTTATGAGTGGTCTTTACTGGTATAAAATAGGTTTCCTTATTGAGCTGGTCAACAACTACCATTATAGAATCATTCTGGTTCTGATTTCTAGGAAAACCTGTCATTAAATCAATGCTGATTAGTTCCTATTTCCAACGAAGAATTGGTAACAGTTGTAATAAATCAGCTAGATGTTGATGTTCAGTCTTAACTTGTTGACATTCAAAACATATAGCAATATATTCTGAAAACTCATTCTTCATATTTGGCAAAAAATAATCTTTATGTAACATAGTTATTGTCTTTTGATAGTGAGGGTGTCCAGAGTAGGGACTCTTATGTATTTCATTTAAGATTAGAAAAATAAATGTAAGTATGTTAGGTACATACCATATATTTTTAAAAAGTATTAAACCATTTTCATTTAGACTGTAACGAGTACTTAAAATTTTAGTTACATTTTCTGCCACTTTAGCTTGCGATTTTCGGTAATTTTCATCCAATTTTACTCCTTCTTCGAGTTGATATTCTAAATCTCTTTTGTAAGTTCTGATTGCTGCCATAAAATTAAATCTTACATTTTTGTTCAAAGAATTAGCTACTTTATTTTCTTTCCCCTTGATATGTTGGATCTCAAAATCATATTCGCTAAGGAAAGTTAGCCACCTAGCTTTCCTTGCGTTTAAATTTGGTTGATCCAACAGATACTTTAAACCCTTATTATCCGTCATTAAAGTAAATTTTCTCCCGATCAAGTGATGGAGCCACATCTTTAATGCATGTGTCATGGAAGCCAATTCTAGATTGTAAGTAGAGTATTTTTTCTCTTCAATTTTAAGTTTTCTAGACTCGTATGCTATTACGTATCATTCTTGACTTAATACCCCACCAAGGCCATATTTGCATGCATGAGTGCATACAATAAAGTCCTTGTTAGGATATTCAATTCTTAAAATTGGTGCAGTAGTTAACAATTCCTTTAATTTCTTAAAACTCTCTTCACATTTTTTATCCCAAACAAACTTCTTTCCTTTCTTTTGTAGAGATGTTATGGGATTCACGATCCTTGAGAAACCATCAATGAACCTTCGATAATACCCAGTGATCCCCATAAATGACCGTACATTAGTCACATATTTTGGGACTAAACATTCGTTAATTTCTTTTATCTTATCTAGGTCAACCGAGATCCCATATTTAGTTATTACGTGACCCTAGTATTGTATTTTATATTTGAAGAAGTCACATTTACTAAACTTGGCATAAATTTGATGTTCCCTTAACACTTGTAAAATGATTTTTAAATGTTCTTCGTTCTCTTCTTTAGTCTTAGAATAGATTAAAATATCCTCAATAAAAACTACTACAAACTAATCTAGGTATTTATGTAATACATTGTTCATTAAACACATGAAGACCATTGGGGCATTAGTTATCCCAAATGGCATGACAACAAACTCATCGTGACCATATCGGGTCCTAAAATCCATCCTGAAAATATCTTCATCCTTAATATGGAATTGATGATAATTGGATATTAAGTTAATTTTTGAAAATATTGTTGCTCCATACAACTGATGAGATAGATCGTCCATGTGGGGAAATAGGTACCTATTTTTAATTGTCATGTTATTAAGCTAACGGTAGTCAATGCACAAACACAGAGTATCGTCCTTCTTTTTAACAAAAATGACCGGTGCTCCCCAAGGAGACACACTTGATCTTATATACTTTTTATCTATCAGTTCCTTTAACTACAATTTTAGTTCATTAAGCTCTGGGGTGTTCATCTGGTAAGGATATTTTGAGTTAGGCACCGCACCGGGTACCATCTCAATTGTGAATTCTAACTCTCTTTTCGGAGGAATCCCAAAATTTCCTCCCGAAATACATCTGAATAACCTCTCAAAGTTGGTATATCTTCTAATTTTAGTTTTCCCTCTTTATTAATGTGTTCTTCATCAGTTACAGCTATAGCAAAAGCTTTACATCCCTTTTGAAAATCCCTTTTATTTGTAAGGAAGAGATCTGTTTGATTGTAGTTTTCCTAGGGATTCCTTTTATTATTACTATTTCTTCTTTGTTATTTAAACAGGTAACGGTTTTTTCAAAATAATTTAACACTACTCAATGTTTTTCCATCCAATCCATTCCAACTAATACATCATAGGAGCCTAACAGAAGTACATTCAGCTTTACAGAAGTTCCAAACTGATTCATCAATAATGTACAGTTTTTCACAAAATCAAGTACTCTTCTTTTTGCTCCTGTGGCTAATTGAACTAGCCATGACTTTGCAAATTTCTGTACTAGTAGATTAATTTTCTCTAATAAAATAGGAGAGACATAACTCAAGCTATACCTTGGGTAAATTAAAATATAAATGGGTTTATGGTTCAGCATACCTACTACTTCAACCATCGAAGTTTGATATTCAGCCTGTCTATTTTTTTAGTGCTGCGTTGATTCTGGGCATCTCTCCTACTAAATCACCAACTGTTGTTTCTTCCTACACAATATGAATGTTGTTGACAGTCTTTTTTCTGTTGGGACAGAATGATGCATAATGAGGTCCCTAGCATTCCCGACATTTTACTGATTCCTTACGTTCATTATTTTTAACATAATTATGATGATTATTTGGAAATTCTTTATTTCTTGTGACAGTAGGGATTTTGTTGTGAGTTAATTTTGAAATTATTTTCTTGAAAATTTTTGTTGGGAAATTTGCATGATTTATTATGCCCAAAATTTCAATTAGGTGTGAAACATTTCTTTCTTTGTTCAAAATTATTAGACCTTTTTGTTTTCCCATTTGGCATGTTATCCCTTTTTCAGTTTTGCTCACAGCAGAAATTTGCTTTTCGCATGGCCTATTCAAGGGTTTTGGGATTATCATATTCAATTCAGTCCTTAATATGAAAAGTTAAATATCTTAGAAACCATTGTACCTTAGGTTTTTCATCAACTATATAAGGCACATATCGTAGTAAGCTTAGAAATTTACTATTTAACTCTTCATACTCATGGTTCCCAATGTTAGGTCATAAAATTCTTTAGCTTGTTCCTCGTAATATTGTTCCAATAGAAATTTATTCTTAAAGTAATTTTTAAAAGTGATCCATATTTTATTCTTCTCTTTTATGCCTTTAACGTGTTTTATGTCATGCCACCAGATGTCGGATTTTCTACATAAGTTATATATTGTCATCCTCGCTTTTAACTGATTAGAATAGTTATATATCTTAAAGTACTTTTTCATTCCGGGAATCCATGCTTTGGATTCCTTTCCTTTTTCTGTTTTGCCATTAAAATTTGGTGCTTTAATACTTTTTACCTCCCTGAAAATCTCTTCATAGGGCTTGTACTTCTTTATAGAATGATAATTACTCTCGCTACTATCACTAGAGTAATTGTGTTTCTTTCTATGTGAATTACCATTAATTTCAGAAGAAGAACTGCATTCAATTTTAGAGTATTTTGATCTTTTACCCTTATGTTGGTAGGATTTATTGTGAGAGTCCATCTTTTTATCCTTTTCTTCATTAGAAAATTTTTTCAGCAATATTTGATTCATCTCTTCTGGAGCTCTTAGGATTCTCTCATTTTTTTTTTAACAGTCTCCATTTTAGTTGTTAAATCCTTTACTGTTTGCAATAATTCAGATGAATTGTTAGTTATAACTTCTTTAACAGGTTCTTTTAAAGAATTAATTTTTTCATTTAGCGGGGACCTCTCTTTAGCATACACTTCGAGTCCTTCCATACCTGGAAACCTAATTCAGAAATATTATGTACACAACATTTAAAATCATAAATCAGTATCCATACTTTCTATTTACTTATTGGTTTACGTGCGCTGAGCCACTTCAAGCCTAGTGTCTAAATGTGTGCCCTGATACCATATGCGACATCCCCAAAAATTCATAAAAACTTAAAATTTTTCTATATGGTGTTAAATGATAACTCATAGCCAGAACGCTAGTCTAATGATTAAATTTTAGCCTAGTTAACAGATAGTTTATAACACTAAACATAAAAAGAAAAACTTAGTTAATAATACTGCTTGGTTAACTGTAACTAAAAGCTACAGAATTATACTTACTGACTTGTAAGTCACATGCCACTAACCTTATTCAATATATTATTCATTTTCAGTCTTGAATAAAACTGTTTATCAAAATTTAACAAGTTAAATATTATTAAATTCAATTCATTAGTGTGTTTGTAAGAATGTGTATGATTCTGATGGTTGTTTTCTTTTCTTACTTAAGTGGCTTGAGGTTGGCCCGAGGTTTACTTAGTTTCTTCAAAGCTAACGCAGATTCGATGCTTGTACATGACTCACAGGTAATAACTTTCTTCCATGTTTATGATGTAAAACTAAGGTTAGGAAGAGTAAACGAGTAAGTTATAAAGTTCTTTAACTTTTTACTCAAGCTTCAACTACCAAGGTGTTGCCAAAAATGTCTAAAACATCAAGGAATAAGAAAAAAAAATTCCTAGGATTATAACCAAGACCATTCTACCTAGGTACCAGATTGAAGTTGATAGTGTGATTATCTATTTTAACAATTAAGTTATACATTTGATGGGATATAATTATCATCATGCTTTTAGTTTCTTAAGGTACTGGAAACCCTAATACTTTCCATATGCTTTATAACTATGGAATTTATCCATGTTAAATATTAGAACTTCCAAACCTAAGAATTATCATTAATGAAATGATAATTAAGGATTAACTATAAAAATAGACAAAACTAATCATAAGCATCTATTCGTTGCACACAAACACTCTAAACTATATAAAATTTCAATGCATATGATGTAAACTAATCCAGGTATAAACTCTATGCATAACATTGAAAATGTATTACTTTTAACAATGTCCTGGTAATACCTTTACCATGTATCAGAGGATCAAAACTATAGCAAGTGCAAAAAAGATTCACGGGCTAGTGGAGTCCATGTGGGGACTGCTTGTTCGAGGAAGGGTTTTGGTGTTAAACTCTATGCACAAAACATTTAACATTTTCCCTAAGACTACTCGACATCATTTGTTGTTTATTTTGTTTGGAGGAGGAGTGGTGCTCATAGACCCTCGACCTTCTTGAGTGTCTACAATAGAGGTCACCTTTCCTTTGTAGTGGCATTAATTGGTTGTAATCTTTGGTTTCTTGCCATTGTTGTGTTATTCAAGCTTGGCCGAGGGGTTAGCAGGTTTAAAGCCTGGGTTTTTAGCGATTATTTATTTCTTTGGCCTCAGTCATGGCGTTAGCAGGTTTAGAACTCTAGTTCTTTGCCAAGACTATGATCTTAACAATTACAATGGTAAGTTGTTTCAAAAACTCCATTCATTTCCTTATTTTGTTTAATAAAAATTTCCAAGTTATGTTCTAAACATTTACTATTTGTTATTAGGTGTCCAAGTTTGGATTTGCATAGTTCAAAAAATTTAAGGCATTGCTAGAGTTGAAAGGTGTGGGTTTAAAACGCTTTGCTAAGCCTTGGTCCCATCCTTGGGTACCCTTCATTGTTGAGTTTGCAGTGATGATGATGGTATACGGTGTTCAAAATACTTGTAGTATATTAAGGTTTTGTTTTGGATATGGACGAGGAGGCCGTATGGCCATTCTTGTTTATAATCTTTGGTTTTTTGCAAAAGAGCTATGACTCATGTAATAATACGATAGCATAATAATATTACTGTAATTACTTTGTTTGGAAGCTTACTCGGCCTAAAAATCTCGGCCACTATGGCTCTTTTGTGGATTCGAATATGTTAATGAATTTTCATTTTGAAGAGTTAAATCATGTGATGACTCTTTGGATTCAAATGGAAAGTATGTTTATAAATATTTTGTTTGCTAAAAAGAAGAGCTTATGGCTCTTATGTAAATATATTTTTAGCAGTTGTTTCTTCCTTGATAATTTGAATGCAAAGTGTATTAAGTTTGGTAGAGAGTCTTCAATGTTTTTGTTTGTAATTTATTTTATAAAAGCTGTGATTATCCTAGGGTTTTGTGTTTCACAAACATTTTGGAAATTATAGTTAAACTATCGTTGCGAAATGAAAAGGCCATGTGATTCTTTTGTTTATTGCAATATTATTTGGAAATGCGGTACTGTAGATGATTAACCTAAGGTTTTGTTTTTAAAAAGCAGTTTTGAATTAGGTTATCATTTGATTTTTGGTATAAATAATAGTTAGAAAAGTAAAAGCATTCATTTTAAATGGAAGGGATGGAATTTAATCTTTGGCTTATTTAGTTGATGGGCAGAGATTTAAGATTATGTTTTGTTCCTTATTTGAAGTTTATAGTTATTTTAAATTATTTACTGGCTGTGGAATCTTCTTTTCTTCTTAACCACGTTTCAAAATTTAATAAGAAAGTTCATATATAAGAGTAGGTTTTATAGAAGAATAGTTTGCAAATATTAATAGTAATATTATACGTATAATGCTTTTTACAGCTAGGTTTACTAACTACTTATTTTATATACTTATAATACAATAGTTATTATAATTTTTAACCATTTTCAGCCTTTATCTGTGAAGTTAAGAACTTGTCATGATGGATGTTTAACATAAACAATTTGAGTTTTACCAGAGCATTATTTTCCATAGTGTAAAAAGAGGAACATTGGTTATATTTTAGGTTTTACAGTATTAAAATTATGATTGGTTTATTTATTTAGTAACTGTAAATAATTACATTGTATTTAGTATTTGTTAATGTTCTTATACTTCAAACATATTAATATCTGTGTGACCTAATCTTACAGTGATAGATCCTCTATAATATTCCTAGAGGTTTTATATAAATGAAAGAGTTCTAGACTCAAGGATTATTATGAGACCTAGATAAAATAACAGTAAAAGATTCAAATGTTTAAGTAGTTTTAAATCATCTCCAATCTATAATCATTCATATTTTCCTATAAACAAACCTTATGTACTAGAGTACTTCATCATAAGATGAGTGGAAAAATACAAAAAAGAAATTTTTTACTTGAATCATTCAGTCATTTCTAATCCCAGTTTTATTTAGTCAGATAAACATATACAAGTAAATTTTGTTGGAATAAAATGCAGACTTAAACAATCTAATTGTAAATGCAAATTATCCAATTAATAATAGTAAAATTAATCGTGACTACTTTCATTCCAGTAATTTGGTTGCATAAAATAAATAATATAACACAGTGGAACTTGATAACTTGAAGAAGAGACAAACAGCCCAAGGATCCCATTCCACCCAACCTTTTCCCGAAGATAGATCAAGTTCTTGTCTTAGGACCCCCGATCCTGTCCACTGATCCACTCGGATGAAAGCACTGTGTGAATAAATGGGATTAAATACCCCTACAACTCCATAGAAGTACTTAACAATAGTACTTCTTTCCTCAAAAGTAAACAAATCAGCTAACAAGTTGCACTAGTTCTGAAAATAGTCTTAATCATTCAATCCACTTCTGCCTTTCCCCTCATCAAATATCTTTTGCATCTTTCTCAACTTCATATTTTTTACAAGGTAATGATTGAACAACCCCCTACTGAATTCGCTGGATAGATATATGCATGCCTAGGTATTTTGGTTAGTTTTTCAATTCATGAGCCACTTGCTCTGTTCCACTTTATTAGGGAACATGGCCACAAAATTAAGGAAGTTCCCTCCTACAACAGCTAGAAGTGGTTGAGTATTTTTTCATGTGTCAATTTTCTCTCACCTCAGTTTATTCCTCCTAGTGGGTCAGTGGGCACTCATTCAATAACCTCCTTAGGATATTTGTCTCATATTTTATTTATTATCTAATTAAATATTCAAAATAATTAATTATAGTCATCCTTGACCCGACATGGTCAATACTCACAAACTTTACAATAAAAATAAAATATAATGTATTCTTAAACATAAAATGTTATTGAAATTGCGGTACATGACATACAACCCCCCTTTTGTCCAACATCGTCCTTGATGCTACTTTATTCATCATCCTTAGAACTGCCATGGAACAGTATTGGATATCCCACCCGCATATGACTCTCAAATTCCCAGGTTGCTTCTTCTAGACTAAGGTGCTTCCATTACACCTTCACCTACCAAATGGTGCGATTTCAAAGAAAGATCTCCCTCTTGTCAAGGATACATTCTGGTTCAAGTAGAAAATCTCCTTCGAGTTCCACTTACACATCATTCCAATTTATCACATGAGTAACATCATGTACATATTCTTTTTAAACAGAAACATGAAAAACATTATGAACTTTAAAATTCGGTGTTAAGGCCAATTGGTATGCCACCGTTCCAAATCTAGACAATATTTTGAAAGACCCACAGTACCTGGGTGCTAGCTTAGAATAGCTCCCTAATTTTAAGGAAATCCTTTTAGGTTTTACCCTAATGAAAACATGTTTTCCCACCTAGAAATATTTCTGAGTTCGTTTAAGATCCTCTTGGATCTTTTCTTTGCCCTTTGCAACCTTTCAATTACCTTGTACATGCTTCACAGTTAATTCCATTTCCTTTAATAACTCAGGTCCTAATATTAGTCTATCAACGAGGTTACTCCATGATATGGGAGTATTGCATTTTATGCCATACATAATTTAAAATGGGATGAATTTTGATGAAGGATGGTAATGGTTGTTGTATGCAAACTCAACCAAGTGTAAGTAGTCCTCCCATTTACTTGGTTGTTCTCTAATGTACATCCTTAACATATCTTCCAAAATCTAATTTACCCTTTTAGTTTGTCCATCCATCTGCGGATGAAAATATGTACTTAATCTTAAAGTAGTATTTAGACCTTTAAATAATGATTTCCAGAAGTTTCCTGTGAATTTAGAGTCCGTGTCAGAAATTATAACTTTTGGTATTCCATGCAAAACAAAAAAATTGTTTCATAAATATTTCAGAAATATTAGAAACCTTGTGAGGGGTCTTTACTGGTATAAAATGGGCTTCCTTATTGAGTTCACCAACAACTACCATTATAGAATCATTCTAGTTTAGATTTCTAGGCAAACCTGTAATGAAATCAATGCTAATTATTTCCCATTTCCAGCTAGAAATTGGTAACAGTTGTAGTAAATCGGTTGGATGCTGATGTTTAGTCTTAACCTATTGACATTCAAAACATCTAGCAATATATTCTTCCAACTCATTCTTCATATTTGGCAAAAAATAATATTTCTGTAACATAGTTATTGTCTTTTGATAGTGAGGGTGTCCAGAGTAGGGACTCTTATGTATTTCATTTAATATTAGAAACATAAATTTAGGTATCTCAGGTACATACAATCTATATTTATAAAGTATTAAACCCTTTTCATTTAGACTGTAACATGTACTTAAACTTTCAGCTACATTTTCTGCCACTTTAGCTTGCAATTTTTGGTAATTTTCATCCAATTTTACTCCTTCGAGCTGATATTCTAAATATGTTTTGTAAGTACTGATTGCTTCCATAAAAAATAATTTTACATTTCTGCTCAAAGAATGAGCTACTTTATTTTCCTTCCCCCTTATATGTTGGATCTCGAAATCATATTCGCTAAGGAAAGCTAGCCACCTAGCTTGCCTTGCGTTTAAATTTGGTTGATCCAATAGATACTTTAAACCCTTATTATCCGTCATTAAAGTAAATTTTCTCCAGATCAAGTGATGGAGCCACATCTTTAATGCATGTATCATGGCAGCCAATTCTAGATCATAAGTATTGTAATTTTTCTTGTAAATTTTAAGTTTTCTGGACTCATAAGCTATTACGTGTCCTTCTTGAGTTAAGACCCCACCAAGGCCATCTTTGCATGCATCAGTGCATACAATAAAGTCCATGTTAGGATATGCAATTCTTAAAATTGGTGCAATAGTTAACAATTCCTTTAATTTCTTAAAACTCTCTTCACATTTTTTATCCCATACAAACTTATTTCCTTTATTTTGTAGAGATGTTATGGAATTTGCAATCCTTTAGAAACCCTTAATGAACTTTCAATAATACCCGGTGATCCCCATAAATGACCGTACATCAATCACATATTTTGGGACCGACCATTCGTTTATTTCTTTTATCTCATTCGGGTCAACCGAGATCCCATATTTAGTTATTACCTGACACAACTATTGTATTTTATCTTTGAAGAAGTTGCATTTACTGAACTTGGCATAAAGGTGATGCTCCCTTAACACTTGTAAAATTATTTTTAAATGTTATTCGTGCTCTTTTTTAGTCTTAGAATAGATTAAAATATCATCAATAAAAAACTACTACAAACTTATCTAGGTATTTATGCAATACATTATTCAGTAAACACATGAAGACTATCAAGGTGTTAGTTAGCCCAAATGGCAGGACAACGAACTCATAGCGATCTTATCGGGTCCTAAAATCCATCTAGAAAATGTCCCCATCCTTAATCTAGACTTGATGATAACAGGATCTTAATTCAATTTTTGAAAATAGTGTTGCTCTGCGCAACTGATTAGACAGATCATCTATGCAGGGCAACGAGTATATATTTTTAATTGTCATCTTATTAAGCTAATGATAGTCAATGCATAATTCCTAGAGTACAGTCCTTCATTTTAACAAAAATGACTGGTGATCCCTAAGGAGACACACTTGGTCTTATATATTTTTTATCTATCAGTTTCTTTAACTGCGATTTTAGTTCATTAAGCTCTAGAATGTTCATCCGGTAAGGAGATTTTGGTTAGGCACCATATTTGGTACCAACTCAATTGTGAAGCCTATCCCCCTTTTCAGAGTTAGTCACAAAACTTCCTCCGGAAATACATCGGAATAACCTCTCAAAGTTGGTATATCTTCTAATTTTAGTTTTTCCTCTTTATTTATGTGTTCTTCATTAGTTATAGTTACAACAAAAGCTTTACATCCCTTCTGAACATCCCCTTTTATTTGTAAGGTAGAGATCTGTCTTATTGCTATTTTCCTAGGGATTCCTTTTATTGATACTATTTCTCCTTCATTATTTAAACAGGTAAAGGTTTTATAATAAAAAAATTAACACTAATTGATGTTTTTCCAACGAATCCATTCAAATTAATACGTCATAGGAGCCTGACAGAAGTACATTCAAATTTACAGAACTTTCAAACTGATTTAAAAATAATGTACAGTCTTTCACAAAATCAATTACTCTTCTTTTTTCTCCTGTAGCTAATCTACCCAGCCATGACTTTGCAAGTTTCTTTACTGGTAGTTTACTTTTATATACTAAGCAACGAGAGACATAACTCAAGCTAGACCCTAGGTCAATTAAAATAGAAATGGGTTTATGGTTCAGCATACCTTCTACTTCCACCATGGAAGTCTGATATTCATCTTGTCTACTTTCCAACGCTGCATTGATTATGGGCATCCCTCTTACTAAATCACCAACCGGTGTTTCTTCCTGCACAGTATGAATGTTGTTGACAATATTCTTTCTGTTGGGATAGAATGATCCATAGTGAGATCTATGGCATTCCCAACATTTTATTGGTTCCTTATGTTCATTATTTTTAATATAATTACTGTGATTATTTGGAAATCTTTTACTTCTTGTGACAATAGGGTTTTGGTGTGAATTAATTTTGAAATTATTTCCTTGAAAATTTTTGTTAGGAAATTTGCATGAGTTATTATGACCAAAATTTCGATTAGGTGTGAAACCTTTATTTCTTTGTTCAAAATAATTAGACCTTTTTGTTTTCCAGTTTGGCATGTTCTCCCTTTTTCGGTTCTGCTCATAGCAAAAATTTACTTTTCGCATGGCCTCTTTAAGGATTTAGGGATTATCATATTCAATTTTGTCCTTAATATGAAAAGGAAAACATCTCAGAAAGTGCTGTAACTTAGGTTTTTCATCAATTATGTAAGGCACTTATCGCAGTAAGCTCAGAAATTTACTATTTAACTCTTTCATACTCATGGTTCCCAACCTTAAGTCATAAAATTCTTTAGCTCATTCCTCGTAATATTGTTCCAACAGAAATTTCTTTTTAAAGTACTTTTTAAATGCGCTCTAGTTTATATTATTCTCTTTGATTCTTTTAACTCGTTTTATGTCCTTCCACCAGATTTCGGATTTCCTAGTTAATTTATAAATTTCCATCCTTGCTTTTAGCTGACTAGAATAGTTATATATCTTAAAGTAATTTTTCATTCCAAACAACCATGCTTCGGATTCCTCTCCTTTTTATGTTTCACCATTAAAATTTGGTGGTTTAATCTTTTTTAACTCTCCAAAAATATCTTCATAGGGCTTGTACTTCATCTTTCTAGAATGATAATTACTCTCGCTACTATCACTAGAGTACTGGTGTTTATTTCTATGTGAATTACCATTAATTTCAGAAGAAGAACTGCTTTAAATTTTAGAGTATTTTGATCTGTTACCCTTATGTTGGTAGGATGTATTGTCAGATTCTATCTATTTATCCTTTTCTTCATTAGAAAAATTTTCCAACAGTATTTGATTCATCTCTTCCTGAGCTCTTAGGATTCTCTCATTTTCCTTTTTAACAATATCCATTTTAGTTTTTAAATCCTTAACTGTTTTCAATAATTCATATGAACTATTAGTTATATCTTCTTTAATAGGTTCTTTTCCAGAATTATTTTTTTCATTTAGCAGGGACCTATCTTCAACATACACTTTGAGCCCTTCCATACGTGGAAACCTAATTCAGAAATATTTTGTACACAACATTTAAAATCATAAGTATCCATACTTTTTATTTACTTATTGGTTTACGTGCGTTGAGCCACTTCAAGCCTAGTGTCTAAATGTGTGCTCTGATACCATATGTGACATCCCCAAAAATTCATAAAAATTGAAATTTTTTATATACGATGTTAAATGCTAATTCATATCCAGAACGCTAGTCTAATGATTAAATTTTAGTCTAGTTAAGAGATAGTTTATAAGACTAAACACAAAATGAAAAACTTAGTTAATAATACTTCTTGGTTAGCTATAACTAAAAGCTACAGAATTATACTTACTAACTTGTAAGTCACATGCCACTAACCTTATTCAATATATTATTCATTTTCAGTCTTGAATAAAACTGTTTATCAAAAGTTAACAAGTTAAAGATTATTAAATTTGGTTCATTAGTTTGTTTGTGAGAATGTGTATGATTCTGCTGGTTATTTTCTTTTCTTACTTAAAGGACTTGAGGTTGGCCCGAGGCTTACTTTGTTTTTTCAAAGCTAACGCAGATTCAATGCTTGTACAAGACTCACAGGTAATAACTTTCTTCCATGTTTACGATGTAAAACTAAGGTTAGGAAGACTAAACGAGTAAGTTAAGAAATTTCTTTAACTTTTTACTCAAACTTCAACTACCAAGGTGTTTCCAAAAATGTCTAAAACATCGAGGTGTAAGAAAAAAACTCGTGGGATTATAACCAAGACCATTCTACCTAGGTAGCATATTGAAGTTGATAGTGTGATTATCTGTTTTAACGATTAAATTATACATTTGATGGGATGTAATTATCATCATGATTTTAGTTGCTTAAGGTACTGGAAACCCTAATACTTTCCATATGATTTATAACTATGGAATTTATCCATGTTAAATCTTAGAACTTCCTAACCTAAGAATTATCATTAATGAAATGATAATTAAAGATTAACTATAAAAATAGACAAAAGTAATCCTAAGCATGTAGTCATTGCACACAAACACTCTAAGCATGTATTTGACCTCGGTCATGGAATTAGTAGGTTTAGAACTCTGGTTCTTTTCCAGGACTGTGAGCTTAATGATTACACTGGTAGGTTGTTTAAAAAACTCCATTCATTTCCCTATTTTATTTAACAAAATTTTCCAAGTTAAGTTCTAAACATTTACTGTTTGTTATTAGGTGTCCAAGTTTGGCATTGCACAATTGGAAAAATTAAAGGCGTTGCTAGAGCTGAAAGGTGTGGGCGTAAAAGGATTTGGTAAGCCTCGGTCCCATCATTGGGTACCCTTCATTGTTGATTTTGCAGTGATGACGATGGTATACGGTGTTCAAAATACTTGCAGTAGATTAATGTTTTGTTTTGGATATGGAGGAGGAGGTTGTATGGCCATTCTTAGTTATAACCCTTGGGGTTTTGCAAAAGAGATACAACTCATGTAATAAGATGATAGGGTAATAATATTACTGTAATTACTTTGTTTGGAATCTTACTCAGCCTAAAAAGATTGGCCACTATGGCTCTTTCATGGATACAAATATGTTAATGCATTTTTGGTTTTGAAGAGTTAAATCGTGTGATGACTGTTTGGATTAAAATGGAAACTATGTTTTAAATATATTTTTTTCTAAAAAATAGAACTTATGGCTCTTTTGTAAATCTTTGTTTACTAGTTGTTTCGTCCTTGATAATTCGAATGCGCAGTGTATTAATTTTGGTAGAGAGTATTAAATGTTTTTGTTTGTAATTTATTTTATAAAATCTATGATTATCCTAGGGTTTTGTGTTTAACTAATAGTTTGGAAATTATAGTTAAACTATGGTTGCGAAATACAAAGGCCATGTGATGCTTTTAGTTATTGTAATACTATTTGGAAATGAGGTACTGTAGATGATTAACCTAAGGTTTTGTTGTTAATAGGAAGTTTGATATTGGGTTATCATCTGATTTTTGGTATAAATAACAGTTATAAAAGTAAAATTCTTTCTTTTAAATGGAAGGGATGGAATATAATCTTTTTGGATTATTCAGCTAATGGACAAAGATTTAAGATTTTTTTTGTTCCTTATTTGAAGTTTACAGTTGTCTTATTTTAAATTATTTACTGGCTGTGGAATCTTATTTTCTTCTTAACTAGGTTCTAAAATTTAATAAAAAAGTTCATATATAAGAGTAGGGTTTTTAGAAGAATAGTTTGCAAATATTAATAGTAATATCAGAGTTATAATGCTTGTTATAGCTAGGTTTACTAAGTACTTATTTTATATACTTATAATACAATAGGTATTATAATTTTTAACCATTTTCATCCTTTATTTGTGCCTTAAGAACTTGTCATGCTACATGTCTAACATAAACACTTTGAGGTTTATCGGAGCATTATTTTCCATAGTGTAAAAAGAGTAACATTGGTTATATTTTAGGTTTTAATAAATAAATAAATATAAACCTATATACTTTTAATAAACCTTTGTCTTAACACACACACACACACACACACACACACACACACACACATATATATGAATTAAAATAGTCAAATAAAATGTAGAAAAATTGAAAGAAAAACCGCTAAATTTATCTATGTAAATTACAAGTCTATGTTTCAACACCATAACAGATTTGAAATTAAAACACTTAGTTAAGAATTCAACACAACCAAGGAAATTTATCAATATAACAATATTGAAATATAAACACATATTCACATACTACTTACCAATATCTGTCCCAATATATATATACAAAAATTACACAAATCTGAAACCATGTACGTAGTTAAACAAATCTAAACAACACCCAAAAGATCCAAGGAAATATAATTGTAGATCGAATCATATCTAAGAACCAAATTTTCATCTCCAACTCAAATTTATATCCAAATGATATGAATTTTTATAATTCATGATGGTTGTGTGCCAATCGGCAAACTTTCCTACAATCTAGTTTTCAAATTGCAAGGGTTTCCCAAATAGAATTAGAAGCCCTATAAGGGTTGTTAATAAAAAAATTATCTGAAATAATTCGTTAGAGGTTGTAAATCCCTTTCTTCCCAAAAAACCTTGAAAATAGAGTAAGTGTGGAACTCAGCTTAACTGAAACAATCAACAGAGGCATACCTCGAACTGAATATTTATTCAAGTGTACAATGAAGGAGTTTTGTCATGCCAATGTATACATGAACAAAAACTTATAATTGTTAGTATAAAAACTACAGACACTTAATTTATAAATTTTTTCTTATTAACAGACTTAAGGGTAGAATTCCTCACCTTGTGACAGGGATGGACAAAACTTGAGAGGTGATAACCCTATCACTAGTCTTGCTTGACCACACACCAATCCTACACCCACATTATTGTTCAAGATTTAAGATCTGTTTGATTTAATTATTTATCCAATTGTAACATGTTTTACAAACATACTGCTAAAGTTACCTGGATTGAGGGTTTGAGGTCGTAAAGGCAATGCCAGGCTTATCCCAAGCATTTAGGCACCCTTGTGTTGGCACCTTCGATTCACTTACAAAAAACAAAGGTATGACATTAAATATTTCTCATTTCAGTAACTTAAAATCAATTTTATTTCAAATAAACTAGTTCATTGGCAAGGAGAAGTTATACCTTCACTAATAAATGCAGAGGGAGAGGGGTTTTCTCCTCGTGGATTCCCTATCCTCCTTGTTTCCTATACAGACAACCTAATCTGAGTTAGATTAGTTGAAAACCACGACAACTTATATCGATTCAAGAGTAAAAATAAAACTAAACCTTTCATTAGAGGAATTTTGGGGTCTAAAATGGGCCTCCTAAGGAAAATAATAAAATAATAGTTAGAATAATAAAATAATATTGATTAATTTTGGAGGAAGAAAGAAAAAAACTACTTTTTGTGTTCGTATTTTCGACATATCTCCCTGTGTTTTTACTCAAATTTCGATCGGAAGAGCTCATTCGATGCGGAATTTGATTCCGCATCCAACGAGTACCCACACTGCATACTTTTGAAGGACCCCACTGCCCCAAAAACAAGAAATACCTAAAAAAACGTGATGATGATGTCATCATCACATTTTTTAGGTATTTCTTGTTTTTGGGTAGCAGGATCTGTCAAAAGTATGCAGCATGGGTACTCGTTGGATGCGGAATCAAATTCCACATCCAACAAGCTCTCCCGATCGATATTTGAGTAAAAACACAATGAGATATGTCGAAAATATGAACAAAAAAAGTAGTTTTTTTTAATGACAAATATGTCAATTCAACCATTATGGTTGACTTATTTTATTGAAATTCTATTGGTTCTTGAATTCCAACTCACAAAAACTTATTTTGGCACGTTTTCTTATAAGGCCCATTTTAGACCCCAAATTTCCTCTAATGGTAGTTCATACCTGTATAAACTTTGTGGTTTGGAAAACCTTTGCTAGAATTTTGCAAGAAAGTATCCAAGATACCAGACACAAAAAAAGGGTGCCCACACAAAGTTGGTTCAACCTTTTAGTGCCACTTAAGAAATCAGAAACGCACTTCCGAAGTGTAAATCGAGAACGCATATGCATTATTGATTGTACGTTCGGAATAACTTGAGCCCAAACACAAGGCTAAGGTTAGTAAGGAAGTATCGCATATGCGATATATATCGCAAGTGAGATATATCACATATGCGATATGGAAAACTAAAAACAAAACAAAACAAAGGATGTGGGCCTCATTTCTCATTTGCACAGTGAATTTTTGGGACAGCGATAAACCACACACGCGATTTGTGTTTCACCATTTGGAGGTTGATTTGGAGGTGGCTTGGCTGCAATGGTAGGTAAATTCTCATATCCATTACAATTTGTTTTCAATTATTTATTTTTTTCTTAATTTCATAGTTTTTATAATTGTTTAAAACAAATTTAATAAAAAAATTTGAACTAAATCAAAGAATGATAAATTAAAACAATTTGTATTTTTTTGTTTAAATCTTAACAGATAACAACAATGAGCAAGATAATGTGGAAAAAAAACCCACTAATAACCCAAATATGAACCTAAACATGAACCCAAACATGAACCCAAACCCAAACCCGTAGGGGGAAGAAGATCGAAATGCACAGATTCTGGCGCATTTGGCGTCATTGAGGTGCCTTAGCTCATCTATTAGAGGGGGGGATCATTTGAGACAGTATTTAGCCGATGCATTGGACACAATAACAAACACAATTTCCAATGCCTAAGGAGCTATGTACAACACTAGCTCGTACAAGGAATCCAAGAGGCAATACTACTCCAACGGATTGAGTTATAAAGACATCAAATACCTAAAGATGACAAAAGACAAATTATTTTCATTATTCTGAGACCCTAGCACCGGATTGGTTCCACCCACTGGTCAATCACACATTTCCATAGACTGGTGCGTGTAACCAAATATAAAGGCCAATTGGATGGATCGTTGGTATTGTTAGGGTTAACCTTGACTCAGGATTAAGTCAAAGGTGGTTTAGGTCTTGCACATGGTTTGGGCACATGGTTTATTGTAGCCCATGGTATTGTCCCATGGTATTGCATGTGATTAAGCCTTTATAAGGCTTGAGGAGGCTCCATTGTATAGAGGCCTGGAGGTGAGCGGTGGCTAGCTCACTTGGCCTGGATGGCCCATTTTGGCCATGTAATGAAGATCTTCATTGGTGCTGGTTTTCCCCTCATGGGGTTTCTAGGGTATATTGTGTGTCTATATGTGGTTGCTTGTGATAGTGTTTATTTCTCACTCATTATTATGTTAATGTTGCTGACTTTTAACCTAACAACTGGTATCAGAGCCATGGTTTGGCTTGGTTATGCTCGTTGGTGTTTCTATGTTGAATCAAATTGTGGGGTGCATGTTCGGTGGTACTCGACACCCTAGCAGTATTTTTTTGGTCCATGTGAAACTTAGCCGTAGGCAAGTTTGGATTTCTCTGGATGCTAAAAGCACAAGGTATCCCTCTTATGTGCAAAGAAGGGATGTTGCATCAAGTATGGAATGAACCACTAGGTAGGTACGAGGGTGGCAGGTGTACTCGTAGCCTAGCTTGATGTGGATTAGAGAGATTGAGTCTTTGATTGTGAGAGAAATGTGAGATGGTTTAATCTCGGTTTTGGGACCAATATCGATGAGCCATGTATGTGAAGAGAATTCCTAGAGAACTGGCGGTTACAACGATCGATGACCCATGTAATTTGGTAGATGGATTTTTCTTTATATGGACATCAATGACAGAGTTGGGATGTGGGTACAAAGGGAGCATGGAAAAAGACGAGAAAGGAAGCGAGCATGGAAAGCGAGACAATGAAGCAACGGATGGTGATGGTGTAGTCACCATGAAGGCACATGAAAAAAAATGTAATGGAGCGGTTTGCATGTAAATGGGCATATGGATGTAAGACCTGGTAAGGCATGCATACCCCTGGTAACTCACCAATAAACTTGGGAGATAGACCTAGGTGATAGAGGGGTGTATGTAAGATTCCTCAGTAAATATTTGAGGGGAATTGTTGATTACTCCAAGTCAAGTTTAAAGGGGGGATTGTTAGGGTTAACCTTGACTCAAGATTAAGTCAAAGGTGGTTTAGGTATTGCACATGGTTTGTTGTAGCCCATGGTATTTTCCCATGGTATTGCATGTGATTAAGCCTTTATAAGGTTTGAGGAGGCTCCATTGTATAGCGTCCTGAAGGTGAGCGGTGGCTAGCTCACTTGGCCTGGATGGCCCGTTTTGGCCATGTAATGAAGATCTTCATTGGTGTTGGTTTTCCCCGCATGGGGTTTTCAAGGTATATTGTGTTTCTATATGTGGTTTCTTGTGATAATTTTTATTTCTCACTCACTATTATGTTAATGTTGCTCGCTTTTAACCTAACAGGTATATGGTCTTCGATGAAGACCCCACAACATAATTTAATCCCAAAATCCGATGACTTCCATGTCTAAAATTCGACAATAAACTATCGGGTATTCGACAACCTCAATTTTTTTTTTCATCGATGGCGTAATGTTGAATATTCGATGCCAAGCCCGGACTGTTGGATTTCCTATGGCACGATCGTTGGATTTCCTACGAAAAGGACGTCGGATTTCCTATGGCAATGCTGTCGAATTTCTTGCGACAAGTCTGTAATGTCCCTGTAGGTCCTTGATGCGAATGAGTGCGGTAAAGATTTTTTTTCTTTTTCTTTTCCTTTGTTACTACAAAAAGGTTCATCCTGTTAGCAACGACTTACAAGGAAATATTAATTTATTGTGTCAAAAACCATGTGCACTAAAGGGGATTTTTGTCTGAAAGAATTCTGGTTATATATATATATATATATAATAGCATTAGTCATTACTGATTAAAACACGACCATTTTCTCTTGCTACCATTTATGTTGTTAGAGAATTTTCTTTCGTTTTACCACTGTCTTCATACGACCTGTTTCACATCTTTAAGATACACCATACTCTAGGATATGAAATCCTCAAGACTATCCCTTAAATTTTGTACATTCTCTACATAAGTTTAATTCAATACTGCGTGTAAGTCTTTTACCCAGTAAACCTAAATATATTGTAATGCCGATTATAACACAACGCCATAATTTTTCTAGCGCATATATCCGAGTGTTATTCTTTAATCATCTTGGAACTAAACCCCTACAATTAATGTCCCCACATCAATGCAATTTATATTAACTGACCAGATCCTTTGCATAACATTCCCATAGCAATAAACCTTGAACTTTGCTTTTACATTACTCTTAAAACCCTTTAAAAATATACCTTTGTTATAAACAGGAATAAGATAAGCAGTTTATGAACAGAATTACAGCTTAGTTCATAGTCAATTTTATGCATTCAAGCTGTGAGTAAATTATATACCCATTATTACCAATAAGGAAAACTGAACACACTACATATATAATTTGCTGATATGCAAAGCACGAGATTCATCCACCATCTCAAACTATAAAAAAATACGAGTAAACACTAAACAGGAGACACACAAATGTACGTGGTTCACCCCGTCCTTGGGGTTACGTCCACCAAAAGTTAGGCCTACTTCTTTATTCATTAAAAAATTCATCTATCCAGGTGTACAACCCACATCATAAATGCTGTGTCATCAGTTTTTCATACAATGATAGAAAACCTCATCCCGAGGCCCACTTAAATGAAAACATCTTTATGGAGGTAGCCGATGATTACAAACAAAGGGTTAACATTAAAACCATATATGATTTTCTCTGCACTCTTACCTTTCTTCATGACACTATGCACCATGCTCAAAGTACATAAACAGAGGTAATACATGACAGAATGTAACCTGTCGTCTTACGATCTTATCAAGAATACAATAAAGTCAACTTTTAACAAGGCATAATAGATTAGAGTATTCACCAAGCTCTTACATATCTAACTAAGGCTTAAATCTCCTATATATTTTCACTGGTTCAAATCGCTAGAATCACAATCATGGATTCAGCAACCAAAAATGCAGGAAAATATTTTAACACAAAAATCCTACCTTAACTTTATTCTGTCAGCATGCTGTAGATAACTTACGGCAACAAACACGGTTATCACATAAATAAAACCAATCATCCTAGATCCTTCGCCTGTCTAGGTTAAGTAAATGACTTATGGCATTAAACACCGCCAAGGTTATCACATAAAGATCCAGACTAAAACCTTCGTCAGTCTGCGTTGCTTGAATGTCTTCGTCAGTCTGCGTTGCTTGAATGTCTTACTGGGTAAGTTCGCCATCATACAGTTCATGAGTTCGACATCAAGAACACAGGCAAGGTTAAAATTTTGAAATTCAGTCTAGATCCTATATTTTACTACTATTGGTTCTGCACAGTTAGCAATCACGCACAAGGTGAATACAGGTGAAAAACATACTACTAATGGTTTCGTACAGGATTTATTCCTACCTCTTATTCGATACAGCCATCCTTTTTGGATAATTTCCATCCATGTAACAGTCCCATACAATGCAAAACGCCGCAACAAGATGTGTCTCAAAAGCAAGAAACCGGCCTACTCACAAAGCATTTACCAGTTCTTAGTAAGGTACAGGAATGAGGTGAAGGTTCCAGTCAAATGCGTGGTGGATATCCTGAAGGATGGGTCTGGCTACATGGAATCCATCTCCAGTGAGGACGCAAACATAGCATCACATCTCACCAAGCTCTCGAAGCCTGATGAGAGCAAAAATACTCTCACCGAGATGGCGGCTCCAGGAAGAACCAACGATAATGGACCGAGCCCTTTTGGCAGTATCAATGACAATATAGTTTCGTCTTCCATAACAACCATTAAAAATAGATAGAATGCAAAGGAGTAAACGATCCCAAACACCCAAGCCGTTGCAGGATTCCTGTTAATTGTGCTGTTCAGCATACGTTTTGATAGTTCCCTCACCCAGGGAGGAGCCCCCGACATAAGGGAAGGAAAAATTAACAGTGGCCAAGGGGTCGAGAAAACCAAGGAGTCGCGAACTCCAAAGACCCTTTTTGTGAAAACCTGGCTGTGCAAAGGAGCTGCCGCCACCGTGGAGCCAAGCAAGCTCATTGGACGAACTACCTCCTAAGACAAAGAACAATTCCGGCTTTGCTTCTGAATGTAACGGAATGGTGGTTGATGACTCTGCGGTTAAAGGCTCCCTTTTCTAAAAGAGATCGCTGGCCAATACCAAAACGAACTCGATTGATCATCGAAATGTTAGGCCACAAACGGGCACTGATGGTTAGCCGAGCGCCACAAAGAGCTTCGGGATATATCACAGGCTTAGGAAACATCGTGCTACAGATCCAATTCACACTAGAATTTCACCAAATGGTGGTACACCACCGGGACAAAACCCGAAATACAAGTCCCTATCAACCGATAAGACCTGGGTTGGATCTCGTCTTACTCCAAGTCTCAGCTTATCGTTTCTGGTACGCAGATCAGAAACTAAACTCAAGCAAATCATGTTATCGCCTGCAAACATTAGTGGAACGCAGATATACGGTCTCATGTAGGGGTATCAACCAGACCTAGCACAAGCTGTGGTTCAGAGATCTAGTAAGAGGTTCCAACGATTATCAAATTGTAGGGTAGTTTGGATCTAATCGAGCAGAAAACAAATGGCTGCTATACCGAGATGCAGATGCAGAGAAGATCTATCCAGGTTAGAACACAAAACCCTTTTCAATCCAGCAAGATCAGTTTAGACCTAACGAGAAAAACAAACCATAGAAAGAAGCTACACTCACCTTTTATGCTTCGACTGTTTGTTGTCCAATAGACTCAGGAGATCCTCCTTCAGAAAGCTCAGATTTTTCCCTAGTCGAGCGCAAGGACAGTCCCTCACCATCTTTTCCTCTCAACGCAGACAGTAGGAAGAAACTTGCTGTAACGCAGTCAGTGGAAAATCGCCCCAGCAATGGCAGAGCGTTTCTTTTGAACCAATTTCCTGTTAGTACCAGCGAAGTGGGCTATTTTTGGAGAAAGCCAGAACAGGCGAGCCTTCCTTTCTCACGACCCGAAGCCACCCTTATGTAAGGGTAAAACCCCAACGGTTTTATTTTTCCATCCATCATCACTCGCCCCCATCAATGGCTGTGAAATAAAAGCTGTTGGACGTTACCAGTCCCACCCAAAAGGTTCAGGGGTTTCAGCGTGCTTAATGGCTGTGAATCAGGTTAAAATGGCTGAAAGACAGAAAAGAGGGAATGAATCAAGGGTATTCAACGCAGCCTATTAAATAGCTGGTGTAACGGCCCTTAATTAATCCATTCGGCCACATAAAACGCCTTCACCTTTTAATGCTATTCAGAAATTTTCCTCCACCAATCCAGGCTTAAAGATATGAGGAACTACGGCATGATGCGCTATCATGTGGCCATTTCATGCACCATGCCAGGTTTTCCTTCACGTTACCGGTTATGATGATAACACATCTACATATATATATAACTTGAAATAATGTATGTGTGCTTTACGTATACATATATAAAATATATGTGCACATGAGGTTTTGTTTGGCTTTGTATGTTCTACATACATTAAATATTACAGATATATGTTTTTAACATACATACATCTTGCTCCATAAACAGTACAAACATGTAGGAGGTTTGTAACAAAAACATATACATATATATAATATATAGGTCCCCAAATTATATATGTATATATATCTATATACTATTTTTCCATAAACCCATATATATATATATGGTTCTGCATACAATATAAGTATGTGTGTGAAGTTCATTGTAACACTATAAGCTATTAATTAACTATATCCCTCATATATATATATATATATATATATATATTACTCTCCCCTAATATACATACATATATATATATATATAGGGTTCCCCTAGTATATATGTGAGGTTCGGTTCACCATATAAACCTCTACGATTATATGTAACCTTACACGTTCTACTACAATACATACCTCAAATGTACATCTCCATTGCACATATAATGTTTCTTCATTGTTATAATGATTTTAGAATGTTGCAAGTGCCCTTGCTTATCTTGGGGGTGGGAGTAACCTCATTCTCGTGAGGGTTTTCTATTCCTTGAGGATGTATTTATGATTTATTGACTACTTTCACGAGCTGTAGTCACTCTTAGGTCTGTAAGGTTGGAGGGGGATCTTACAAAGTCCATCGAATTTCCTATGGCAAGGTTTTTGGATTTCCTACAACAATATACCATTGAAGCCACATAAACTTCATTGGATTGACATGAAATCCAACAACAGCTGCTAGGCAATAAACGTCGGATAAATGATGAGATACTGTATATTAATATATAAAAAATTGTATTCATAGTTAAAACTTGTTCACATATTCTTTCAATGACTAGATCATAATTCTATAGTGTGTGTTACTAATTCAAATTAAGGTTTTAACATGACCTTACTATGATTGGGTCATGGTTTTTTAACGAATACCTCACAAACATATTGTTGTAAAATGCTGCTAAAATAAGTATGAATGTAAAAGTCCATTGTTTGTAATAGTGTGTGTGTGTATTTTATGCTCCACTTGATAACATCAATTATTATGACTGATTATTTCATATTACATTGGTTCTCAACTTGTAACTATCATATTTCAATGTGGTGGCAATCAATAGTAATTTTGTCATAAACATTACAAAATTGCATAACTCTAAATGAAGAGAAAATGCATATGAGCTATTATATTATCTAACCTATAGTCATGAAGAAGAAACATTGATCGATTATTTTTATGTAATTTTTGGAATTTCAATCCAACCTTTTTACATCATTTGAGAATAACCTATAGTCATGAACATGTAGACTAGAAATGCATTTGCCATAAGCCATAAGTTGAAACAAAAGTTGTATATAAATGGGCATGGAAAATGATTTAAGAGTAGCATATGTCTAAATGCAAAATGTGGAGCACTATCATGGCAATGAACTTATTTCATGGTAAATAAAATACTAAAATGCTTAACCATTATGACCATGCTATTGCTGAAACAATGCATTTGCTTCCTTGCCTGCTATAATGAATAGTTTATTGAGCACAAAATTTTAGTAATTGATGTCGAATAAATTCAATGTTTTGATTCCGGTTTGCCTCTATTTTTCATCCATGAATTTTCCTTGAATGTTTCCTTGAATTTGGCCATCAATTCCAAGTCCGTGGAGTGTTGTCTATTTTCAACATTTTCTCTCCTCTCTTCTTCTTTCATGAGAATACCTGTCAAATCATCAAAAGATGGTACATTTTTCCTAGCTGCAACACTAGTGATAAAAACTTGGTATTTTGATAACATCCCATTTTATGTAATAGTAACCAAATCATTACTTGATTCATTACTGAATATTTTCTCCTATGTTACCATGTCCATCCATTGCTAACAAGCAGGGATCCTTCCACTTGACATAAATAACACTTAAATAACAACTTTAAGTGTACTACCCTCCATGGTATAAGAGGAGTACAAAAATCACAAAAAAATATTGTGCAACAATAAAATCTTACAAGGTACCATATTTAAGGGAAGAATTTGTTGAAATATTCCCATTAGCACACAATCATGCAGAAAACAACCAAAAAAACACTCTAAAACCTCTAAACATATTTGACCATATTTGATGAATCTAACCTACTTGACATTCATTTAAGGATAAAAAATGATGTTCATCGCCATCATCCATCCTACTTGATTTCATTTAAAGAAAAATATGTCAATTCCCATCCCCTTCCTCTTTCTTTAGGGCTTGTTTGATTTCGTCTCCTCTAGTCTCCTCTTGATAGGAATCGCACACTCAGAAATCCTTATTCCAAACTCTTATAAATAAAATTAATTAAAAAACAACCTTTTCATTTCCAACATCTGTTCAATCAATAAGGGACGAGGAAGATGCAATTATGTAATCAATGTAAAAGGCAGAGACAACTTTATTTACAGACAACACTATTTTTCCACCATTTATAACTTTATGAAAGATTTCTATCCTAGTAGTTTGAGCAAAAGCACAAAAAATGTAGCAGGCCTTATTATAGCAAAAAATATACAAAGGAAGATGCCTAATTCATCAATTTTCACTTTTCATCCCTTATAAAGCATACCAGAAGAGAAAACAAACTACTTAAATACGGACCCTGCATGTCTGAAGCCCATAATTTGAGGTCATCACGAAGCAGCTACATGATCATAGTGCTATGCTTGTAAGATTGTTCACCTAACGTATCAAGCTCTGCAATTGCCTCATCAAAGGCCTTCATCATAAACAATTATGATTTTTCTGGTCAGACATAATTTCATTACATAAAGATGCGGTCATATCCCAATTGAATTACAAAAATAATAGGGCAGACTTTATAGCACACCTTCTTGGAAAGCGCACAGGCACGATCTGGTGAGTTCAAAATTTCATAATAGAATACAAAAAAGTTTAGAATACCTTTCAATCTTAAGGTAGAATACCTTGGACTCACCAGATGTGGATGAAGGGATAAGATGTGTGTCCAAAATGCATAGAATGACATCGCATATATTATTGATCTTAGACTCAACCTTGCCTCTGTAATATCTTATCATAGTAACATGCTCTTCATTTCCCCTGCTCTCTTCCTTTTGCTCAATGGAAGAAATTATCCTCCAAGAATCCCTGCGAGCTCCAATTACAATTTTATAAGCCACTAACGGCTCATTCTTTTCCTCAATGGTAATTTCCTCCACATATACTATCTTGGAAAATTTCTCCATGTACTCTACCATCTCCTCCTAGCGCTTTGCATGTTCAGCAAGCTTGGCCATATAGACACTTTCTTCATGAGAAGACTCTGCAGGTGACATTTTCCCTGCAATATTGAAACACGGATTGTTAGAATGGTTCCCATGTTTGTAAAGTTCAATAGGTTGAGTGGGAAAATAATATTTGGGAGACAAAATTACTGACAAGGCACCATATAATCAATTTATCTCAGGAGCATAATTCAAGATTATAAAGATTTAATGCTTATCAAAATTTCAATATCTAACACAATGGAACTAGTAACCAGTTCCTAGGTCGAGTCAGTGCTGAGGTTCTTAATTCAATCACCAAATTTGGTAAATAGATCACTGATGACATGATTTGATTCCCATATATGACTGACCAAGTTAACACAGGTTGTTGTAGGGCCTAAACTATGGTGAAAAATTGTCACAACAAAGCTGTTAAATATATTTATGAGGCTTTTCAACTCTAAACTCAATTTTTCTAGAACATACAGTGAACATAGAGGCATCAACGAAATTAGTGGAGACTAAAGATTCAGAGCTTCACCATACCTTTTGGGTCACACATGGTGACTAAGATAATAATAGTAGTGATTGACTCCCTGCTCTAATCTGTGAATTATTAGTTGTGATCAAAAACATAAAAACCATCTTTAGATGATAAAAAAGTAAGGTTATTATTATAATTTAATATAATTATGATTATTATGATGACGACCGGATCACCTAAGGGGGTTAGAAGGAAAAATAAGCGCAAACGGCCATGGGAAACCTCTATGGAGATACCAAAGCTCAACTATGTAGCTCATTATTACCTTAGTGAGGATTCAGGAATGGTGTCTTTTCCATGATGTGATTAACCATATCTCTAGCCAGTTATAAACACCATACCCATATCACTCAATTATGACAAGTTCTTAATAGTTGGAGGTCATTAACGTATCGCTCCAAACCACTGATAAAACAAAATACGAATGAACCATCCCCTCTCACATATTAGACAAGGACTGGTAAATTCACGATGACAAAGCGAAGACCAATACCGATGACTGTTGGGTACAACTTAGACAAGAAACTTGGTCACTCTAATACCTCTAATACATATACCTAAGAGAACCCAGTGGCTTGCGAATAAGCAATAGAAATGGGGGATGACAACTAGTGCCCTACCTTCAATTGATATATTTGTGCACTAATCATATGGATGGAAGTATAATGTGTGTGTTATCAATCATCGAATACACAAGGAACCGGATCATTGTAGCATTATTACAAGGTGGGTTTGGTGGTATTTAGGAAAAGTAAATGTCTTGCACATGTCTATACTCGTCACATGAACTTGAACCTAAAGGAAATGACCATGGCCACTGAGGATTATTTGAAGAGGAATTTGTACCTGAGCAAGCACTAGAATGGGGGGACATAGATGATCTATTATCGATACATTTATACATATTGAGTAAGACAAAGAAGTAATGATATTCCCACTTTATCACCTCCACCCCGAGTTCAACCCTTTTGATTGACCTTCCTATTATGTAATAAATTTGAAATTTTGATCCATGATACAGCTCCCAATGATCGTGGTCCATTATCATTATAGTGGCATGAAGAAGGCTCTACTTATGGAATATAATAAGGTCTTTGACAAGCAAAACTTGAGGTTAAAGAATGGTTCATACTTGTCTATATGCAAAGGTGTGCCCTAGAGTAGAAATTATGGGTATGTCAGTAATCCCTCATCATCATGTAGCAAACCTGGTCTTGAAATGTGTTGTAATGTGTTGTAATGTAAAGAAACATATTTATCAGATGCAACATTAAAATAAATGTAACCTCTTTTAGATGGAGCCGCTATATCATTAAGAAAGAATTCTTAGTGCAGACTGTTAAAATGTAGACATATTTCTATAAACAACACCAAGTATTTGTTTCTGTCAAGAACGGTTAAGTGCCTTCCTATCACATTAACTACTTCAAATTTATTGTAGAAAAACTAGCCTTTTACAAATATATAAGTGTCCACAAGCACATTTGTCGGATGTCTTCACCTGGGAGCTTGGCAAGTGTCAGTTGTAGATGGAGTGCTTTACATGTGGGATTATCTACTTGTATTTAGGTTGTTTTTAGTGGACTAGGTGCACTTTTTATTGTTGGACTTCCTCACCTCTCATATAAATAGAGTTATTTCCTTCATTCATTCATCGCATTGTTCACTGGAAATGTGAGTAGTGGAGTGCACTAGTCTCTATGGGCTTATCCGCTTGTATTTAGGTCATTTGTAGTGGACTAGGTCCACTTTGTATTGTTGTCCTCCCTTGCCTCTCATATAAATAGATTTCTTTCCTTCATTCATTCATCACATTGTTCACTAGAGATGTGAGTAGTGGAGTGCACTAGTCTCTCTCTTGTACTCTTCTTCATTTCTCTTTGTATTAGGCCCAAGGTTTGTGAATGAAGTTCAAGAGAATATATATGGTTAGGGTTTTACGTTTGAATACAAAGAAGCTAGGGTTTGTGATAAGTCCTATAGGCGCAAGAGAAGCATCTTATCTTGTAGCTCTCATGAGAGAAAAAAGACTGGAGTTTTGTGGCATTTGGAAACCCATGCTAGTTGGAGTGCTTATTTAGGAGAGAAGGAATTGCCTTGTGCACTTGTGGGATGCAAGTCTAGGTGCCAAGGAGGATCTTTGGTAGAGTGACCAGCTTTTGTTAGGAGTGATTATTAGCTAGGATTTGGTGTCTAGGGTTTTCTATGTTTTTACTAGCTATGGTTTGGAGAGCTTGACTTGTACCAACTTGGTGATGAAACCTTGACTTGTGCTTCATCTCTTATATAGATTGAAGTGTTTCAGATGTCAAAATATTACATACTAGCAGACTTGATTTTCATTTTGTGTTATTTTCTTGTTTGCAAGGATTCCAACACTTTTTTCATGCCGATTTGACATATTATATTGCTGAAATTGTTAAGTGATTTTAGTGCACACCTTGAAGGTAAAGGAGTAGATATATTGCTTTGAAATCTGCTGTAATAAATTCATTTTCACATATTTTATATGATTGAAAATTGTGCCCCAAGGACTGTACTTTGTTGGTGTTGAAGTACACTTAAATGGTATTTATTCTCTTGAGTGGCTGGGTTCTTCGATTTGAATTAAATTCTAGTTTTTCTGCTGTAATTGAATATTTCAGATCAGTCCTAAGGCTGAATCTTCACAGGGAATAGGTCTAGGAATCTCATGTTTGAGGTGAAATTTCTGAATTTGCATGAAAACTCAGATTCATTGAATTTTTACACAACTAATGTAGGGTTATAATATGCCACGATGAATAAGATAATGGTAGAAACCTAGTATAAATAAATACTTATTGCAGAGTTGATAGGAAAGGATGGTGAACAAAAACTAGGAACAAATCCATTTAAGAATTCAGAAGTATATTATGATGATTTGCAATGATAAATTATATAAATGGGTATATAACTTCTTTGCTGAAATATATGTATTTTAATATAAATATATATCAAAGTTAATTGATGAAAATCTTTTCTTTCAAGTACATAAAAAAATATCATTTCCTTTCAAATACGAATACTAAATGATTATAACAAGTATTGTGTGTTAAAATAAATAAAATTTTAAATAAATTAGGGATAAGTATTTTTTTAAATGAATGTTAGTTTTTAGCGTTGGAAAACAATAATAATGTTGTAGCTACAAGAGAGTTGTGTGAACCCTTTATTTAAACAACTAGAAAAAAGGATGGTGGGATATTGTTATTTTTCCATAAAGCATATTCGATATGCAATTGGTTCAACTTAACAAATAGTTAGTTGCTACTTTGTTGTGCACCCTCCCTCTTTAAAGAATAACAGAATTTGGAATTTGGGTTGCAAGGTAGGATTTATGTCATTGACTCCTAACTAGTGGTTATTGTTCTTTTAGTACAAGTCATGGCTACCCTTCACCCTCTGGAAATAAACTTCATTAAATTTGTTGTACATATTAGTTGACAAAACAAATTAAGGTGCTTGTGTATCAGAATGCCAATTATTTTATTATTTTATTCTGATGTATTCCATAGAACAGAGGTGTTGATTTCACCTCCTTATTCGTAAGTTATGTTTTGTTTTTCTTATGTACTGAACAACCCCATTGAAAATAAATTTTAAATTTTATGTTATCTTGATTTTTTTAATCATAAGGATGAAACTATAGAGCCAATGTCACATGATTTTCTAAATTCTATGTTTGTTCTGTTATCTTTTTGCTTGTTTTTTTTCCCTTAGTTAGGTGCACTTCAGAGAAGCTCAAGATCCTAGACTTACTAACAGTAATTCTAGCATCTTATTCGCGTGCTAAAACCTATTTTACCATGACTGCTTTGTTTGTGATGACTCATAACTAGTCTTGTAAGGTGCATATGTGCTACTCGCAAAAATATTTGTGAAAGCAATATCTAATTACAATAGAAGGGTGACAAATGGGACACCCTAGAACAGGAGTTGTAAACTCATATTCCCTTTAAGAATGGGCAGAGATAATCAAAGTATTATATTTGATTTTTGGACCAAAATGTATTGTACAATGACCAACCATACCATACTACTTTAATAATTAACAATTGTATAAATAAATTACAAGTATAATTAATGCATTGCCTTTTGTTTGGTGAAAATCGAGCTAAAATTGAGTGAGACTTGGCCTCCAGAAGGTAAACAATAAAGTTTTTCCTGAGGGGGATGAAATCAAAATCTAAGGTCATTATTTAAAATTTATGGGTGAAAACCTAAAGAAACTGTATAGTACTAATATTCAATTCTCCAAATTAAATGGGTCTCTTTCAAAGTAAAAAAAAAAAATCAACCTTGAAGGGGCCTAATTAACACACTTTTCTAGCTAGATTATGGACCAAAAAAAAGGGTTACTAAGATTTCTGGAAATTTATTGGTTGAATCTTTGAGTCAGACACTGTATATTTTTTTCGGCCTCAAAATCCGAATGAGGGAGATATGGAAATTTTTGTTTGGGCATTTTTGTCAAACACTTAGTGGACAAGTACTTGGTTGAGGACTTTTGTCAAACAATTAGTAGATATCCACCTACAACTCTTCCTTCTCTAAGTTCCTTTCAACATTTCAAAACCTACCAGAAATGAAATCAAACCCATACACATGGAAAGAGAAACACCCCAAGGGAATCTACGTTTTCATAAAAATACCCAAATCATGGCATTTGGTCTCGCAAAAAATGTTTTTGGAATCAAAATGGGGGTTCCAAGCCCATATTATATGGATACTTTCCTCCACGACACCTCAGATGGGTATTTTATAAATAAAATTGGAATTTGTAATTGTTTATTCAACAATGGTTGGAGAGGCCATGTGCCCTTATTCGTGAGTTAATGTAAAAAAAGGGAAACATAAGTCGATTCAATATTAGAGGAGACAAAAATAATGTTTCCACCAAATTCTAAATGAAAGGAAACTAGAAATGCGGCTTGGAAATGAGGGTGGGATTCTTACCAGGCATGTTGTTGTAACGCTAGTTCCTCACTCTGGAAACTCCAAGTGAGTGTATCAGCCAATTTATTTTCCAAGTAAATCCTGTACAATATGAAAACAACAAGTAATTTAGTGAATTGTTGAGTTCTTCGAAAGTCACTCAACATAGTCTACTCAGTTCTTCAAAAGTCACATCTCGGCGAGGGGTCACAAGTTCGTTTTCCATAGACACAAAGGAACAATAAAATGAAAAAAAAACAAGACATTGATTTGGTGAGAAAAGAAAAATGATTACAGCAAAATACATGATCAAATACATCTCCCTTATCCATCTCATCCCAAAAGTGGAGGCAAGCAAAAGCTACTAAAGATGTGAGAGTTGCTGCTATTATATCATGTACAATTTGGTTCTTTGGGAAGCTAATAGGAATAGTGAGCCTGTGATAAAACCATGCCAAATCCATCAAAATATTAGTTTTTGTAGAGCAGTTCCCATGTCTGCCATTCTGAGAGCATCCCACTTGAAATCCATCCATAACAAGTTTGAAAGGAATTCCCTGATAAGTAAAAACCCACTAAAATATCTTACAGATCCACCATTAAAATGGTTGATTGTAGAGGGACCCAAATGATTATTTCAAACCAATTTAGATGAGGGAGTTCATTGTGGAGGGACCTGAATGATTTTTTCAAACCAAACCCTCCTCCACCTCTGCAAACCCTTACCACTACAAACCCTCCTCTGCGTAAACACACTTGACCTCCGACGACCTCCTCTGCATGAACTCCAGCAAACCTCCTCTACATGACCTCTAGATGTGGAGGTATATTGTTTCGGCTCAACTATGAAATTATTGATTGGGTTCTTTGTTTCGCAAAGAAATATTGTGTTTGGACAGTTGTGGTTTTATATTTTGTTTTTAATTTTTTTGTTTTTTCCTAGTGTCAGAAATTCGATGACATAGCCCTAGTGTCGAAAATCCTATTCCATAGTGTTAGAATAGCCCTAGTGTCAAAAATCCTATGCCATAGTGTTGAATTAGACCTAGTGTCAGAAATCCTATGCCATAGTGTCAGAATAGCCCTAGTGTCAGAAATCCTATGCCCTAGTGTCAGAAATCCTATGCCCTAGTGTAAAAAATTCGACGACGCTAAAATAATTTAAAAGGATTAGTACTTTTGATCATTAGGGACATCCCATTTTATTTCCTTAGGAAGTTGTATGAAGAATTCATCCTAGGGAAACATGTTAATTATTTTGATATATTAGGCTTCTATGGTGTTGGTCATGGGATTCCCTAAGATAAAGAAGGAGCCAGGACGGATCCTAACCATGTGCCACGCCCTCCACGCACACCAAAACTCCCTCAGCTATATCCTTTTGCAGTTCCTATCATTGACGATACATAGGGGGCATTATTTGACTTGGCAGATACATTGCTTCAGCATGGGATTGATTTCCAAGGCAATGTAGTCCAAGGGGTTGGCACTTCTAAGGCCGGCCCATCTACAGATCACATAGGAGACACAGAGCATTCAGAGCGTCATGTTACTCCACACCCTTGCACATCATGTGGACGCATATGCTATGGCCCTACTTCAGACTTCCAGGATGATGGATTACTTTGATTTGTAAGTAAAACTCATTATTTTCATATTATATTTTGTTTCATATCACAATTTTCAATTGTTTTGCAATTTATTTCTATTTAATTATCGAACAAATTATGTGAACAAATATATATCTGGTTTCCCATGGCACAACAGAGTTGCATATTCCACCGATCAATGTTGAGAACATTGATGTTGCTGCCAATATTGCATATGGGTTTGGTTCTTCACCATTAGTGGCAAGAACTATACTTGTTAATTTGTCGACTTTATTTACATATTTGTAGTAGATATTATAACATTCAATACATCCTAATTTTGATACAACATGTTTTATGCAGGGTGATCAGGATGAGTATATTGAATCTCATCCTAGTCCCTCTCATGCAGAGGTAGATTCCCAGACACATGATTTATTTTAAATATGCTTTTAATTATGCTTTTAATTATGTTTCGCTTTCTTTGGAAAAATCATTTTTCGTCCATCATGTATATGTCTTGTTTTCTTTGTATTATCTGACATTGAAACATGTTACATTATGTAGGAATCCATTGATCCATTGGTGCTTGAAGAGCACCAAAGCAAGGCCCACCCACCTCTTCCCCCTCGCCAGGTACATGTATGTTTCGCTTTCTTTGAAAACATCATTTTCCACCCATGTAGTATATATGTCTATGATTATTTTTATTATCTGAATTTGACATATGTTATTTTATGCAATCTTCTATTGAGGCACTGGTGCTTGAAGAGCACCAGATTGATGACCCACCTATGATGATCTATTAGGTACGTTTATGTATCACTTTCTTTTAATTGTGATTTAATGATTCAACATGTACTTTTTAAATTTTTTGAAATTGTCTAATTGTATATTTATCCTTTTGTATGTAGGAACGTGATTTTGATGATGCTATCCAACAAACAAAATTCTTCACTAATGCATGTAGAAATCCTTTTATCCCATTGATAGATGATCAACTGACTGGTTACACACCTCCTCACATCCCCCAAGTATATTTATATAATGCAACTCTTTCTTATATTGATTTTTGTACATGAAAGTATCTTTTTCTGTGTTGCCCCCATTGATATGTCTCTTTTTCTTTGTATTATCTAACATTGACATATCAGTTACTTTATGTAGGAATCTATTGAGACAGTGGTTCTTGAAAAGAAAAAGTGAGGTTGTTGTCATCCCACCTCTAATGAGGCAGCAGGTAAGTTTATGTATCGCTTTGACATATGTTACTTTATGAAGGAATATATTGAGATAGTGGTGCTTGAAGAGCACCAAAGCAAGGTTGTTGTCGACCCACCTCTTCCCCCCCTCCAGGTACATGTATATTTCTCTTTCTTTGGAAACATCATTTTTTGTCCATGTAGTATATATGTCTCTGATTCTTTTTATTATCTGAAATTGACATATATGTTACTTTATGCAAGCTTCTAGTGAGGCATCGGTGCTTGAATATCACCAAAGCATCGCCCCACCTCTGACGAGCGAGCAGGTACGTTTATGTATCTCTCTCTTTGTATGTTTGTGTATCGCTTTCTCTGATTTGGTGCTTGAAGGGACCTAAATCGGTGACCTACGTCTTTCCCCCCAATGTAAATGTATATTTGTTTACATTGGCATATATTATTTTTTATGCAGCTTGATAGTGAGCAAGTGGTGCTTGAATAGCACCCAATCAGGGTCATTGTTAGTGAGGCACCATGACCCACCATTACTTACTCACGTAGAGTAAGTAAAAATGTTATATTGGTTTTGGAATTTGAACAAATGTACATAGAATTTTTATAGGTTGGTAAAATAACTTACAAAATTTGTTTTTCCTGCAGTCTCCATTGATGCGACCTATCCCTCTTGTTCAGCGATGGGGATCACCAGTCAGCTGTCGGAAAAGAAAGCTAGACTTCTCCGAAGACATTGGCAGTGGCATCGAAAGGGGGGATAACTAGAATAAATTTATAGGGGGGATACATAGATGTAAATTTTTGTTTTTATACACACATATGTACATTTTGATCCACTATTTTTTATTATGACCATGTGGCATGCCAATTTTTGTAACATTATTTCTATACATATATAATATAAAGAAAGGTTCAAATTTATATATATATCGTTGACTTGATCTTGGAACATGATATGTGTGGTTCACCTATGTGATATAATGATATGTTTGGTTCACATGTCTGATAACTTATGAATTTCCAATACTTAAAGGAAGAATTTATGACTCATTAACTTTTTAACATTATGGCTATCCTCAATTTTTTAACATCATAACCATACCATACACTACCTAAATTACATACACTAACATCATAACACTAATTCATGCATTCATGTGTAATATACCATATCATACCCTAAAATACCCTATCATACTAACATACAATAACATACCCTACAATACCCTATGATACTAACATCATACCATACTAACATACAATAACATACCATAACATAACATACTAACATCATACCATACTAACATACCATACCATTGTACTATACCATACCATACCCTACAATACTAACATCATACCCTACAAACCCTAGTTGGTTTTCAATATGTACATACATCCATGTGTTTCTAGTTCCATCTCATAACTTGTAAAGAGGTCACTAAACCATAGTTCCATGTCATAACTTGTCAACCCTAGTGATAGCATGCAAATTGGTGTTCATGAAACCCTAGTTGGTTTCCAATTTGTACATGTCCATGTGTTTCTATTTCCATCTCATAACTTGTAAAGACCTCACTAAACCCTAGCTCCATGTCATAACTTTTCAACCCTATTGATAGCATGCAAATTGGTGTTTATGAAACCCTAGTTGGTTTCCAATTTGTACATGTCCATGTGTTTCTAGTTCTGTCTCTTAACTTGTAAAGAGCTCACTAAACCTTAGTTCCATCTCATTATTTGTCAACCCTAGTGATAGCATGCAAATTGGTGTTCATGAAAGCGTAGTTGGTTTCCAATTTGTACATGTCCATGTGTTTCTAGTTCCCTCTCTTAACTTGTAAATTGCTAACTAAACCCTAGTTCCATCTCATTATTTTTCAACCCTAGTTGGTTTCCAATTTCTAGTTCCCTCTCTTAACTTGTAAATTGCTCACTAAAACCTAGTTCCATCTCATTATTTGTCAACCCTAGTGATAGCATGCAAATTGGTGTTCATGAAAGCCTAGTTGGTTTCCAATTTGTACATGTCCATGTGTTTCTAGTTCTGTTTCATAACTTGTAAAGAGCTCACTAAACCCTAGTTCCATCTTATTATTTTTCAACCCTAGTGATAGCATGGAAATTGGTGTTCATGAAAGCCTAGTTGGTTTCCAATTTGTACATGTCTGTGTGTTTCTAGTTTTGTCTCTTAACTTGTAAAGAGCTCACTAAACCCTAGTTCCATCTCATAACTTGTCAACCCTAGTGACAGAATGCAAATTGGTGTTCATGAAAGCCTAGTTGGTTTCCAAGTTGTACATGTCCATGTATTTCTAGTTCTCTCTCTTAACTTGTAAATTTCTCACTAAACCCTAGTTCCATCTCATAAATTGTCAACCCTAGTGATAGCATGAAAATTGGTGTTTATGAAATCCTAGTTGGTTTCCAATTTGTACATGTCCATGTGTTTTTAATTCCATCTCATAACTTGTAAAGATCTCACTAAACCCTATTTCCATATCATTATTTTTCAACCCTAGTGATAGCATGCAAATTGGTGTTGATGAAACCCTAGTTGGTTTCCAATTTGTACATGTCCATGTGTTTCTAGTTCCATCTCCAAACTTGTAAAGAACTCACTAAACCCTACTTCCATCTCATTATTTGTCAACCCTAGTGATAGCATGCAAATTGGTGTTCATGAAAGCCTAGTTGGTTTCCAATTTGTACATGTCCATGTGTTTCTAGTTGCCTCTCTTAACTTGTAAATTTCTCACTAAACCCTAGTTCCATGTCATTATTTGTCAACCCTAGTTGGTTTCCAATTTCTAGTTCCCTCTCTTAACTTGTAAAGAGCTCACTATACCCTAGTTCCATGCCATTATTTGTCAACCCTAGTGATAGCATGCAAATTGGTTTTCATGAAATCCTAGTTGGTTTCCAATTTGTACATGTCCATGTGTTTCTAGTTCTATCGCATAACTTTTAAAGAGCTCACTAAACCCTAGTTTCATATCATTATTTGTCAACCCCAGTGATAGCATGCAAATTGGTGTTCATAGAAGCCTAGTTGGTTTCCAATTTGTACATGTCCATGTGTTTCTATTTCGCTCTATGAACTTGTAAATTGCTCACTAAACCCTAGTTCCATCTGATTATTTGTCAACCCTAGTTGGTTTCCAATTTCTAGTTCCCTCTCTTAACTTGTAAATTGCTCACTAAACCCTAGTTCCACCGCATTATTTGTCAACCCATGCAAAGTGGTGTTCATGAAAACCTAGTTGGTTTCCAATTTGTACATGTCCATCTGTTTCTAGTTCCTTCTCTTAACTTATAAATTTCTCACTAAACCCTAGTTCCATCTCATAACTTGTCAACCCTAGTGATAGCATGCAAAGTGGTGTTCATGAAACCCTAGTAGGTTTCCAATTTCTACATGTCCATTTGTTCTTAGTTCTGTCTCTTAACTTGTAAAGAGCTCACTAAACCCTAACCCATATCATAACTTGTCAAGCCTAGTATTAGCATGCAAAGTGGTGTTCATGAAACCCCAGTTGGTTTCCAATTTGTACATGGAAATGTAATTAAATGTATATTAAACTAAAAGCATAAAGAAATGTAAATTTCAACAACTCGAGAGCATGTTATTTTCAGAATTATATTTGTTGGTGTCTAAAGACACCATTCTTGGCGCCTCCAATGTGTCGTAGATGGTGTTTGTATCCTAGGCCCACGAAAGGATAGACATTAGTAACATCATAAGAAAAAAAAGAGAACCCAATGAAAATTTGCAAACATGGTTTATAGATAACTCACCCAAGGTTGTACAATCGTGTTTATAGTGTCCAGTATCCTCTGAATAATATTATGTCTATGAATGCTATTAGTCAATCATAGGTTTATTATATTGGGAATAAACTAAGGATAAATAATTGAAATTGTGCTTCAAAATTCACATTAGAGGTTAAATAACTCACCTGACATTGCAATCAAACAAGTAGGCCATTTGTATCATCTCTAGTGCCGATGGTGTCCATCAATCTTTCATGCTCTATATGAGGTAGTAATTATTGTACATGTGACCTATTTTTGTGAACAAGTGTGAACAACTTGATTTTTATACCAACTACTAGGTTGGTGAAGTCGTATACAATAGCTGTTGGTCTATAATCCTAATATACATACCCACCCTTCATTTTCTGTTGTGTTGCAAGTGTCAAGTACTCCCCTTTTATAACCATCAAGCCAGTTGGAAATTCAATATTTTCATCATCAGTAACATGTTCGAGAATGGTTTGTTTCCCCTCTAAGCAACTTGCCAACCAATAGTCAGAACCCCATTCATTATTTTTAGGGGCGACCACTGCATATATCTAACCTGTGAAAGGAAATAGGTCGAGTTAACAATACATTTTTTAAATAAGGTCTTTCATTTCTAATATCTACATAAATTAAATTCTACATCGGTTGAGTAAACAATACATAAATGCATTTTCTAATTTACGTACTACTCATGTACCTGCCTGTATGAGATCCAATATGTGATCATAGTCTGTATAAATATGTGTCTAATCATCTTCCAAATGGTCTATTTCATTAACCCCCTTGAAATTGGTGCCAATTGTCACTCGATACCACGTATCAATGGTATCTATAGACTCACAATCATCCCATTCATCGATGCTACAGGAATTGCAAAAGAAAGTTTTCAATCTTGTCCAAATTTGTAGGTCTAAGTTGTCTGAGCTTCTAATTGAATGAAACCGTCGATGATAAATCTTGTTAATATATATATATGCCATTTGATTGAATTTTTTCCATCCATACTTAATCAAATATTAAAAGAACTGGGAATCCTTAATCAAGGATTAAAAGAACATGATAACTATAACAATGTTGATTAAAGTAACCTATTGCTTATTGACGAATCATCACAAGCGGTTTGTAGTGAGAGCGTACATGTAATGTTCCCAAAAATTGAAAATAAAAAAAGAATTTATAGGCTAGTGAAAACTACCCCAAAGGGTATCATTATTACTTGTGCAGAATTACATGCACTACTTATACTTTCGATCTCTTAAGAAACTGCCCATACTGTCTTGTTAATCTCTTATCCATTCAGTGATTATTAAGTCATTTACTTCTTATGTCTTAATTCTGTTATTTAAACTATTTATACATATTAGTTATTACTATTGGTGAATTAATGAATTGTATAGATCCTTTTTTTACTCCTGCACATGTGTACTTTGTTTATTTAATAAAAACTAACTTAACTTTGTTGATGGGAACAAAGTGGTGGAGTGGCGGGACTCGTTCTCCCATGACGATCTGAGAGGTACGGTCATTCTTCATTATGAAAGCTTACTTAGTTCATTCGGACTAAGGCACCTTATTTATTGAGTTACAGGTTACTTTTGTGACATTAGGATTATTTGGTTACTTGAAGCAATTCAATTCCTAGTTATACTTCCAATTCTACCTTGCAGTTTTATTACTGTTATGTTTTATGACTCAGGTAAGCCCTATGTTCGTTAATTATATTTCTTAGTTAATTAATTAGATGGTGTGAATTAACTTACTATCCTTACCATTATTAATTATCTATCTCTTGGTTAATTAATTACACTTCTCTTGTTTCTATTTTGCAGGTCTGCCTTGGTTACAGGTTTGGAAACTTAAGCTTATTCTTCCTAGCGAGGGCATCATGGAATACTACGTTTGCCATGATTCCTAAATACTACAAAAATTAGATTAAATACTTATGGATAAACTCTACCTATATGAACTAGCAAAGGGCATGTAATAACATAATACTTTGATGCTAAGGGGATGACATTGTAAACACTATACAATAGTGTTAAGGTCTGCACACACTTTAAAGTTGGGAGACTATGGTATAAATACCATGTCATTAGTATTATGTCTGCGCTAACATTAGAAGGTGGCGAAACTATAGGGTATAGTCTACACCATGAAATATCAGGTTTTAAACTTATGACTTGGTTGAATGGATTACAAAGATGATTCATAAAATATGGTGAGGGTTTATGAATGCATTAATGGCCACCAGCTGGTGCCATTAATTCCATCAGGGTTTGTGAAAACACTTGGCAAAGGGTTTGGGCATTCGCTGTTTGTGCATTATGTGGTTTTGGCATTGGGGTTTCATGTGGATTCTGTACAGTTGGAGAAGGGAGGCAACCTCCATCGATTTCTAGGTAAGCTAACCACCAGACTCTATGTAAACACATTGTTTCGTTGTTTTATCCATGTCATGGTCATGCTTCTCATGCCATCATTGATTTGATTGTAGGTGAAAATGAAGGTACTCCGGGGTTTGCACAGATCTATGCTTTCCACTTGGGGTTGCTACTTCATGGCCATGGTAAGCCTCCTAGCAAGGTCTTACTTGCCTCCTCTCATTCTAGGCATTTCTGAGTTGGGATTCTTTATAGGGTTGGGGTTGTAGATGGCACTTGTCGACTCTACCTTCATGGTTTGTAATGTAGCTTCCTCTAGGTTTTGACTCTCATTGGGAGGTTTGGAATTTTGAGACGTGGTTGCACCATTACTTATAATGGTGCCATATCTCACACCTTTCCATTTAAAATTATTAATACGTTGACTGTTGTAAAAGAGGATTCATGCCTTACTATGTAAATATACTGATCGTTGGATTTTATGTGAAGACTATAATGTATTTTGTTATAAGATGCATACGATTTTCATTCAGCATTTTTAATAGATTATACTGTGTAAATTCGATACCATGTAGTTATTGTAATGCTGCATTTAAAATGTTGACTTGCTAGGTTCGATCATGGCTTTAAGCCTGTAGAATTTACTCTGTGTATAATTGTAACAGTTTGGGTTTTGGAGGTATGCACATCACTCTGTTTATATTGTTTTTAATTTATGTTTGGGAAAGCTTCTAGAGCTTGGGGCATTATGCCATGGGCTGCACCATTATTGCAATGGTGTCGTAGCCCATTGGCTTGCCACTATAAGCTTTGTGTTAGCATTAATGGAAACTGTGTATTATACAGAGTGTTGTAATTTGGTTTTGATGGTTCAACATGGGTGCAGTCCATGCCATGAATGGCATGTGCCTCTCCCAACAACTACGATAGCTTAGTTCACATTTTAATATGTAATTTGTTATTTAAAAATATATGTATATAATAGCCAGGGTTATGGAAAACCCACGATATCGTTTTGGTCACTGGAGCGTGACTGTGTGATTGGATTTGGAAACTTGGCCGTGGCCGGTGTGACTGGATATACGACCTTCAGGATTTGGGCTTGGGAGATACCAAATTGTAAAACATTTTATATGTAATAATAGAAAGGATACTATGTATTAAGCTATGGATTTTTTTATGCATTTTGATTACAGTAATGATTTATGTTAAGGTTATTATTATGTTGGCCTTGGGTCACGGACATCCATGGGATTTGATGTCGCGACCTGTGTTGGCATAATATAGGGTTTTCTTCTTAAGAGGAACGATTCCTTGTTTAAATAAGAACTATAGAGATGTTTTTAATGTGGATTTTAATTTTTCTTATGAATTATATTTGTAACCCATAAGGGTCGATACCATGACCTTTGTTTGTTAATATAGAGTTATATGAATTGTTTACTTGGTAAAATTATTGGTGGATCTTTATGATGAATATTATATGGGGCATTTAAAGATATAATGCATGTGATTTATGGTATTTTATTATAGATGTTAAGACTGTAGGTTTTATGGCAGAGTCTTGATAAGGACCACATGGATGGTCACGATATCCCTCTGATTATGATGAACAGTGATGGTGATGAGGAGGAGGAGGAGGATGATGACTATGATGAGGATGAGGGTGATGATGATGATGATGATGACAGTGATGATGATGATGAGGATGAGGGTGGTGATGATGATGATGATGACTATGATGATGATGATGAACAATGATGGTGATGAGGAGGAGGAGGAGAATGATGACTATGATGAGGATGATGAGGATGAGGGTGATGATGATGATGATGACCATGATGATGATGAGGATGATGATGGTGATGATGGAGATGATAATGACGATGATGATGATGATGAGGATGAGGATGATGATGATGATGATTATGACGATGATGATGAACAATGATAGTGATGATGAGAATGAGGAGGATGATGACTATGATGATGATGATGAGGATGAGGGTGATGAGGAGGAGGAGGAGGAGGATGAACAATGATGGTGATGATGATGACGATGATGATGACGATGATGATGAGGATGATGGTGATGATGAGGAGGAGGAGGAGGAGAATGATGAGTATGATGACCACCATCATCATCCTCATCGTCATCCTCCTCCTCCTCCTCCTCATCATCACCATCATTGTTCATCATCGTCATCATCATCATCATCATCATGAGGATGATGATGACGATAATGATGAACAATGATGGTGATGAGGAGGAGGAGGAGGAGGATGACTATGATGATGATGATGAGGGTGAGGGTGATGATGATGATGATGATGATGTTGATGATGATGACCATGATGATGATGAGGATGATGATGGTGATGATGACCATGATGATGATGATGAGGATGAGGATGATGATGATGATGAGTATGAGGATGAGGATGATGAGGGTGATGATGATGATGATGATGATGATGATGATGATGATGATGATGATGATGATGATGATGATGAGGATGGTGATGATGATGATGATGACGATGATGAGGATGAGGATGATGATGGTAATGATGATGATGATGCTGATGATGATGATGATGATGATGATGATGATGAACAATGATGATGATGATGATGATGAGGATGAGGGTGAGGATGATGATGAGGATGATGATGATGAGGATGAGGATGATGATGATGATGATAACGATGATGATGAAAAATGATGGTGATGAGGAGGAGGAGGAGGAGGATGACTATAATGATGATGATGATGATGAGGTGATGATGATGGTGATGATGACAATGATGATGATGATGAGGATGAGGGTGGTGATGATGATGATGAGGATGAGGATGAGGATGAGGATGAGAATGATGATGATTATGAAGATGACGATGATGATGAACAATGATGGTGATGAGGAGGAGGAGGATGATGATGATTATGATGATGATGATGATGATGACGAGGATGACCATGATGATGGTGATGATGAGGATGGGAATGATGATGATGATGATGATGATGATGACAATGATGATGAACAATGATGGTGATGATGAGGAGGAGGATGATGAAGATGATGATGAAGATGATGGTTATGATGATGAGGATGATTATGATGATGATGATTATAATGACGATGACGGCGATGATGAAAATGATGGTGATGATGATGATGATGATGATGATGAGTATGAGGATGAGGATGAGGATGATGATGATGACAATGATGATGAGGAACAGTGATGATAGGTTTAGTTGAAACTTTTCTTTGATTTTATTTTCAAGAATTTGTAGTGGAATAGTGATGATGAACAATGATGATGATGAGGATGATGATGATGATGATGATGATCAACAATGATGGTGATGATGATGATGATCATGATGATCATGATGATCATGATCATGATCATGATGACTATGTCTATGATGATGATTATGATGATGATGACGATGATGGAAATGGGATTTCACCCACTTACTATAAATACTAATTACTAAATCTTAAAAACCATCAAAATATTTAATACACATATAAACAGTCATTACACTGATGGCCACACACTTGTTTGAATTTTCCTGGTACAAAAGGATTTGTCTATTCTATGGACCGTACATTTGCAAACATTGATGAAAAACTATCCACCCCTCATATATCTCCCATCCCCACCCCCTCATATATCTCCCATAACCATCCCTCCCTTCCCCTTATATTTCTCCTCCCTTCATCCCCCCAATATATGTCCCCTACCCATCCCTCCCTCCCATGATTCCCTCTACACCTTCATCTCCCTCATTTGACTCCCCCGACCTCTTAACCAATATAATGTTGGGCCATGAGCCACCCCATGTTAGATTTTTAAAATTAAGCAAGTATTATAGTAGGATCTTTAACTGAGAGAATAACAAGCACAACAATCAAACACAAGAGACAATGAACACAGTGTTTTTCCTCGGGGAAACCATAAATGGAGAAAACCCTGCAAATTCCTCAGAGATAGAATCAACACTAAAGTAAAACCCCAAAACAGTAAGATGATCTCCCAATAGTAGTAGCATCTTTCTTCCTAGCCCCAGTAGCTTCTTCTTCCTCAGCTATGTGCTACAACTGAGTGTGAGTGAGTGTGTGATAAATAGAGAGGCTCACTCTCTATTTATACTAATTACAAACTTGACAATAACTCACTAGGGCCGAATTCTCTAGTAGAGTCTAATAACCCTAGGGCCCCAGAACTGCAGGGAATTTAACCCTTGACCAATAGGAGGGTCACCCAAAATGACTTGGCATCACTTATTTGACTTATAGAAACTCCTGATTGGAACATCGAGGCATGACATGAGTCAATTACATTATAGACACATCCTGGAATAAACATCGGGGTACAATACATAAGATATACAAGTGAATACATTCCAAAGTTACAATTACATCACCACTCCCTCTTAACTAGGAAGGTATTCTCTCAAAACAATTTATCAGCACAAGTCTTCTTCTCTATATCATCTAGATCATCATCGAGTTCTCATCATATTCAAGTCATCTTCATCTTCAGGTCATCTTCATCTTCAAGTCATATTCATCTGGATCTGGATCATCACTCGATCTGGATCATCATCACTAGATCTAGATCATCACTTGATATGGATCATCATCACTAGATATAGATAATCACTCGATCTGGATCATCACTGCTGGAACAACATCATTGGATCTGGATCATCACTCAATCTAGATCATCACTGTTGGATCATCATCAATGGATCTAGATCATCACTTGATCTGGATCATCATCATCACTGGATCTGGATCATTACTCGATCTGGATCATCACTCGATCTTGGTCATTACTCGATATAAATCATCATCATCACTAGATCTGGATCATTACTTGATTTGGATCATCACTCGATCTGGATCATCACTCGATCTGGATCATTACTCGATCTGGATCATCACTGATGCTATCTCATGATCCTTCTCATCACAGGAAGTTCTACAAAGCCAGCCCTTTTTCATGCTAGGTGTAGGCCTAGCCTCCATGTAGCTCTTCTTCAGTGCTTATATCTGACCCTAAGTCAGAATGGCCCATCCAGCACTTACATCTGACCTTGACTCATCAGAAAAGCATGCCCAGCACTCACATCTGACCATGAGAAGAACTTAATCCTCTCACCATGTCAGAATGGCCCAGCCCTTACATCTGACCATGGAAGGAACTTCATCATCTCACCATGTCAAAATGGCATAGCCTTTACATCTAACCTTGACTCGTTAGAATGGCCCAGCCCTTACATCTGACCTTGAATCGTCATAATGGCCCGGCCCTTACATCTGAACTTGACTCGTTAGAATGGCCCAGGCCTTACATCTAACCTTGACTCGTCATAATGGCTGTTAGTCCTATATTGAGGACCCCTTGTAACTAACCAAGTGCCTCCATTCAAAGAATGGAAATAGCCCTTATATTTGATCAAGTGGGAACCAATCCCTCCATCACATCAAAATATCCATGCACTCACATCTAATCATGTAAGACTACATCTCACGGTCATATTAGAATGGCCCTCAGTCCTAAACCGAGTATTCCTGGTAACTGACCAGGCACCTCCATTTAGAGAATGGAAATAGCCCTTATATTTGACCATGTAGGAACCAATCCCACAGTCATATCAGAATGGCTCAGCGATCATATTTGACATGGAAGGAACCAATCCTCTCACCATGACAGAATGGCTTAGCGATCATATTTGACATGGAAGGAACCAATCCTCTCACCATGACAGAATGGCTCAGCCCTTACATCTGACCACGTAAGGAAATTAATCCTCTCACCATGTCAGAATGGCTCACAGACTCATCACTTCCCCTTGGAGGGAACCTCGATCTGGAGAACACCAAGCTTCTCCATGAAGTACTCAAAATTCACTTTGGATAATGGCTTCGTCAACACATCATCTATCTGTTCGTCTATCGCAGCATATTGGATCTTCACTGCTCCTCTCTGTACCATATCCTTGATATAGTGATACTTGATCTTGATATGCTTCAACTTGTCATGGAACACCAGGCTCTTTGACAACTTCACGTAACTCTGGTTGTCGCAATATATACAAGTAGCATCTAACTGGAGATCAAATAAATTAGACAGTAGCTTCCTTATCCATACTGCCTCACAACTAGATGAACAAGCTCCGACATACTCTACTTCAGCTGTACTCAGTGCCACACAAGATTTCTTCCTATTAAACCAAGAGATCACACCTAATCCCATACTAAATAAACACCCTGAAGTGCTCTTCCTATCGATGGCACTACCTACCCAATATGAATCAACATAACCCTCCAGGTTAATCTTCTGACTCACCTCATACTTGAGCCCATAATTAACTGTACCCTTCAGGTACATCGAAATATGATTTGCAACAATCAAGTGAACATGTCTCGGATTTTTCAGGAACTAGCTCAAGGTGTTCACAACAAAGAAAATATCTAGTCTCGTGTTCGTCAGGAACATCAAGGACCCAATCATCTGACGATACATTGTAGAATCAACCACTTCTAATGAAGCATCACTCAATAGCTTCAGGTTTGATTCCATAGGTGTGGTCATGGATTTTTAGTCCATCATCTCGAATCTCTTCAGGATCTCTATCATATATTTCCCTTGTCCCAGGGAAATTCCATATACATTCTTCCATACCTCCATGCCTCGAAAATAATGCATCATAGCCAAGTCCTTCATTTCGAAATTGGTACCAAGCTTCCACTTCGTATCAGCAATCAACCCATCTATGCTTGTTACAAACAGGTCATCTACATACAGTAGGACCATCACTGGGTTGCCACCTTCAACCTTGTAGTAAAGGTTGGAATCTACTTTACTCTTGGTAAATCCCAAACTAGATAGAAAGCTGTCAATTCTGACGTACCATGTCTTGGATTCCTATTTCAAACTAGATAGGGCTTTCTTCAATCTACACACACGAGACTCCCTGTCATGTGTCTCAAAACCGAGTGGTTTCTCCACATACACTTCCTCTTCTACTACACCATTCAAGAAGGTAGTCTTGACATCCATTTGGTGTATATTCCATTTCATCACTACATCCATAGCAAGTGCTAATCTGATGGAAGTGTATCTCGCTACAAGTGCAAAAATTTCTTCATAATCTATTCCTTCTTTCTGGGAGAAGCCATGAGCAACAAATATTGCTTTATATTTTTCTATGCTACCATCTACATCATGCTTGATCTTGTAGATCCATTTGGAAGTTACAACAAACTTCCCTTCTGGTCTTGGGACAACATCCCAAACATCATTCTTCATTATCAATTGATACTCTTCAATCATAGTATCTTTCATTATTTTTGTTATGCTGCTTCTTCATATTTGGAAGGTCACTTTATTAATGAAACTGCATAATAATGCTACATATCCAGAGCAGCACCTGGTCCTCTTTCTTTCTCTGTGATTCTCTTTTGGAGCCCCATATCTTTCTACACCTTAGATAGCTTCTCGTACCCAAGCCAGTTTCCTCTTATGAGGATTCTTCTCCTGAGGTGGATCTACACATTCCTGAGGTTCTTCGAATTATTGATATTCTTGTTGAATTTCTTCGTTCATGGTTGTGTCATGAATTCTGGGTGCTTTTGTTTCTTCAGGTTCTTCAGTAGGTCTCTTTCTAGATTTGTTGTAAGGAGAGTCTTCATCAATTGTCACATCCCTATTGATGTCGATCTTCTTGAATCTTGGGAAGTATATTCTGTAAGCATTTAAGATTTCAGAGTATCCCACAAATATACCCTTCTTTCCTGAAGGATCTAATTTTGTCCTCTTTTCTTTTGGAATGTGTATGTACACTGGACAGTTGAATACTCTAAGATGGCTGACTTCTGGTTTCTTGCCAAAAAATACTTCTTCAGGTGTCTTGTTCTCTATTACTCTGTGTGGAGTACAGTTCTATACATACACCGTTGTTCTAGAAGCTTCTTCCAATATATGCATGGGAAGATCTTGATCATGGACCTTGCAGCTTCCATGATCATTCTATTCTTCCTTTCTGCAACCCCATTTTGTTGTGGATTATATGGAGTGGATAACTCCCTCTTAATCCCTGAATCTTTGCATAGGTATTTGAATTCATTTGAAGTGAATTCTCCGCCATTATCTGATCGAAAAATATTGATCTTCTTTTCTGTGTGGTTCTCGATCAAGGCTTTGAATTCCTTGAACTTGTTGAATACTTCATGTTTGTTCTTCATGAAGTAAATGCATGTCTTCCTAGAAAAGTCATTAATGAAAGAAACATAGTAAACATACCTGCTTAATGAACTTAATGACATTGGACCGCATACATCGGAGTGAATGATTTCCAAGATTCCTTTTTCCTTTCTCTCGCTACTTGGAAATGTCTTCTTTGTATTCTTTCCTTTCACACATCCTTTGGCTACTCCATCATGTTTTGCTTGAATTTTTGGAAGACCTTCAACAACTTTGCTTGCAAGTGGTAGTGATCTGTAATGCACATGTGCAAGCCTTCTCTGCCAAAGTTCATTTGGCTCTACTATGTCATGGATCGAGGATTGTTCTGGATGGCCCTTCAATTTTTATAGACCTCCCTCTTGTTTCCCAAGCACTACTGCATCATTAATAGTCTTTCCCTTTCGCCACATGATAACTTGGCCATCTATAAATGCAACCCTCATGCCTTTTGCATCTAATGTAGATATGGAGAGGAAGTTCTTCTTTATTCTTGTTACAAACAATACTTCCTTCATTGTCATGACTTTCCATAATCTAGCTTATAGGAGGATTCCCCACTACCTTTTATTGGATACTAGTAATCATCTCCAAGTTTCACCTTGTGGGGTGATTCATGTTTTGATAGTCTCACAAAAGATTCTTTGAATCCCTTCATATGTTTGGAAGCCCCACTATCTATAAGCCAATCATTTCTTCCATGTGTAATGTTTCCCGTGAGACCGGAAATCAAAACATATTCTTCATCACTTAAAGAATCATCACTTTCTTGTTTGTTTCTCTTTGTGGAAGGTTCATCATCTTCTACAACATGAGAATGATGTTTTCTCTTGTTGTTTTTTTTCTTATGAGATTTAATTTTGTTTCTAGGACAATCTTTGGCAAAGTGCGCTATTTCATCACAAGTATAACATATGAGTTGAGATTTCTTGTAGGAATAATGCTTACCTTTATAACGATGATGGTGATGATGGTCCCTTCTGGGTTTCTTGGATTGAACTGTGAGAGCTTGATCTTCACTTCCCATATATTCTTCTCGAGTTGCTATCCGAGCTTCTTCTTGTGAGAATTCTTCCCAAAGTCTGCTGAACTTGACTAACTTCTTTCTGGAATAGATCCCTTGAACGAAAGAGTCCCATGTCCTGGGGAGACTATTCAAGGTGGTCATTACAATATTTGCATTTTCCACTTCTTCATCCACTGCTTCAAGTTGTTCTTTGATCTGGGAGACCCTTGTGAAGTAATACTGCATGGTCTTTTCATTCTGAAACTTCACATTCTTCAATTGGTTCCTCAGATTCATCTTCATGTTTATGTTCTTTCCTTCAAACAGTTTGGTTAGGGCATCAAACATAGCTTTAGGTGTCTTTAGGGATGACACCTATGGTATGAGGTGATATTGATTGAATCAGAAATAATCCTCTTATCCATAACCAACTTCTTCTTTTGTAAGTCCTTATCCTCATCTCCCTCTGGAACTGGAACCTCCCCATTGATGTAGGAGTCCAACTCATTCTCTTCCAGGACCAGAGAGATCCTATACTTCTAGGCTCATAAGTTATTAGCTCCCTCAATATTTTCATCAAGATTGGTATGATGAGACATCTTAACTGGGAACCTCAAATGGAAATACAAAATATTTAGATCTTACCAGGTCAAGATGCCGTATCTAGATTTGGAGCTGAAATTTTGCAGTGCTGGTTCAGGAGCAGATTAGGGTTTGGATTTTCTGGAGTTTTGTCCAACCAAATGCTTTGATCTTGATCTATAAACTTCTATTTTGAGGAGGATATCAATCCAAGCCTGGGTTCAATGAAAAAATCCACTTTTGTGGAAATCCCTAATTTTCGACAGTAGTGTCGGGTCCAAAACTAAAAAAGCTCAGAATTGGATTCTGCTTCAATAGAAAGATGCGCCCTATGGAGGATATTTAGTGCAACCTTATTTTGATGAAAATATGTGGAGAGAGATCCACAAAGTAGGAATCCCTATTTCCCACAGCTGCACAGTGTCTTCTTCTTAGGTTAGCTCTGATACCATTTTAGATTTTTAACATTAAGCTAGCATTATATTATGATCTTTAACTAAGAGAATAATAACAAAAACAATCAAACACAAGAGACAACGAACACAATTTTTTTCCTTAGGGAAACCATAAATGGAGAAAACCCCACAACTTCCTCAGAGATAGAATTAGCACCAAAAGTAAAACCCCAAAACAGTAAGATGATCTCCTGACAGCATTAGCCTCTTTCTTCCTAGCCCTAGTAGTTTCTTCTTCCTTAGCTATGCGCTACAAATAAGTATGATTGAGTGTGTGATAAATAGAGAGGCTCACTCTCTATTTATACTAATTCTCAACTTGGCAATAACTCACTAGGGCCGACTTCTCTAGGTGAGTCTAATAACCTTAGGGCCCCAGAACTTCGGGGAATTTAACCTTTGACCAATAGGAGGGTTACCTACAATTACTTGACATGACTTGTTTACATTATAGAAACTCCCAATCGGAACATTGGGGAATGTCATGACTCAATTACATGACAGACACATCCCGAAATAAACATTGGGGTACAATACATAAGATATACAAGTGAATACATTCCAAAGTTACAATTACATCAACACCCCATAGACCATCTGGATGGAATATTGGGATTCTAAATGGTATTATAATGGGATAAGGATTCCATTCCTCTTTTTTACTCTCGTACCAAATTATTTAAGCAAAAACGCATATGTGTTATAACACATATGCATTTTTTTTAAATTAAAAAAATCGGCCGGAATAAGGTTTGGCATTATGTTTAGAAATAGCTTCAGACTACTGAACCTATTAGATAGGAAAAATAAACTAGGCTATTTCTTGTCTTTTAGAACTCTATCAATACAATCAGTTTAGATGGCGTGTTTTGCTATGACAGACACAAATTTTTTTTTATGAAAATTTAGAATATTGTAGAGTACGATCTTGCGATTCTGAATATATAATTTTTTCCTTCAAAACTATGTTTTATTATTTATAATTATTTTTCTAAATGACACACGTTATCTTTTGAAAATAGATACATCAAATTTTTTTTATATAACTTTTTATTTCTATCACCATTTCCCAAGAAAACTATATGGTGCACTAGACGAGATCAAGCTCTACGATCTTATATATAGAAATCAAGGATTTCATTAATTTTTGCCCCTAAAGTGTTGTACCCACACATAACATTTTCATTTCAAGCTTTTGTGACTTCAATAATTAATAATAATAAAATAATTGATGAAAAATTCTGAATAAATAGCATTGCACTAGGCCCATATGTCCTTTATATGTCTGCAAGATTTTATCCCAAATTGACATCATTTACCTCATATATTGCTGCATCGGCACAAACATATATGTTAAGATGTGATGAAAATTTGAAAACCCCATTTCACAAAAACTAATTTTATAATCATTTACACACATTTTTTATACATAAATGCTATATATTATGAAATCTTATTCAATTAGATATCTTTTGTATTTTTACTTCATCTTCAAATAAGTTAGGGAAGTACCCCTAATTGTCACCTAAAGTCAGAGTTTCCAGGTTTTTCCAGTATTATGTGGCATCTAAAGTGTCTTTAAAGGAGTCCATGATTATGCATCAACCCACAAGTGATGGCTGATATTGTGCATAGAATAAATGTCATCCACACATCCATTTAAACACTAACAGAAAACATTTAAACAACTCAAAAAATTCACAGTGTATAAAACAACAAAACTATTGCAGATTGTCAAAGGGAAAGCATGGCTATAGCACAGCACCATGGAGTGGCTGAGCAAAACATCCAACAACCATTAACAAAAAAAATAGACAAGAATCCTCATTACCAAATGAATGCGAAGTTAAAACCCTACAAAACCTCTTTAGTGACAAAAAGAGAATCATGTATAAATGGACGACCAAGATCAGTGCTCTCCACAAAGAGCACGTTGTTCATTTAATATGTTTGGCTACGCTGTCAACTAGCAGTCAGGGTTTCCGACAAAGTTTTAAAATGTCATTAAAAATTCATTTAAACTCTTCTTTATCACAGCTTGCCTTCACCTTGTTTCTCCCATGGACGCATGCCATTTCTTGACATAAAACATTTATAACATAGCCAACTTTACACTATCACCCTCTTCACATATGAAGCCAGTGGGGATTACACCTTATGCAAGTACCTTATGCAGGTAATATAAGAACATTATTACAATGCATAAAACTTATGTCCAAGAATCTTATGTCTTATGGCCTATTAATATAATCATACCATATAATCATCAACCCCATAATCGCTTACAAATACCACAAGCTATTATGCCAAATCGTATGCAGGGCAAGGTCAAAACATAAGCTTGAACACATAAACCTTATGTACAAAAACTATAGTTAGGAGTAGGTCCAAAAGCCTAGGATTAAATCCTAGATAAGAAAATCCAATATCTTAATGATTTTAAACATCAACATCACCTTACCAAGGGTTGTGACCAAGTTTCCATTACAATTGGAGTCAATGTCGAGTGGACATTAAGACTGTCATCAAACATTTTTAAAATGTCTAGTTAATATTATCCTTGCAAACAAATAAGAACATGTTACAACGAAGAAATACATTTACCACAAGTAAGAATGGTAATTTATAAACAAATTTTGTTTTTTATTTTATGGTTTTTTTACAGACTGATATTAGAAACACCCAACACTCAAATTGATATAAAACAGAAAACTAATTTTATTGTTATGGTTTGAATCTCTTTGTAAACAGGAAGATAAGATTAACCTTGTTTTTGCAGGAATCATGGAAGATGTCAGAATGTTTGCTAAAGCAGAATCACATCCTAAAGATCCAGAAAAAAAATGAAGAAAGTAACATTAGAGATAGTGAAATCTGGGTAAATCTTAATGAAAGTGGGAATGATAACCCCTGCACTAGAGGAAATTTCAACTCAAAATGGGCCTTTTAACTCTAATTCAAATTCCATGTCATCATGTGTTAGCCAATGAAATTTCTTTAAATTTTGAATATCGTATAGGTCTTAAACAATTTTTTATTATAAATTTGGGGATAGGTATCATAAAAATACTACTTTTTGTTAGTATTTTCGGCATATATCCCTGTGTTTTTACTCAAATTTCAATCGGGAGAGCTCATTGGATGCAAAATTAAATTCTGCATCCAACGAATACCCACTAAACATACTTTTGACAGACCCCTCTTCCCCAAAACTAAGAAATACTAGGAAAATGTGATGATGACATCATCATCACATTTTTTTAGGTATTTCTTGTTTTTGGGTAGCCGAGGCCATAAAAAATATGCCAAGTGGGTACTCGTTGGATGTGGAATCTCTCCCAATCGAAATTTGAGTAAAAGCACAAGGATATATGTCGAAAATACAATAAAAAAAGTAGTTTTTTCTTTTCTTCCTCCAAAATTAATCAAAATTATTTTATTATTTTATTAATTTTTTTAGGAGTCCCATTTTGAGTTGAAATTTCCTCTAATGTGAATTGAAACAAACAATAAAATATTTAAGGGTAGAACTTAAATGAGTAAAGGAATATAATGAATAGATTTTAAAAGTACAAGAAGAATTAAATAATGTTATGCTAACTAAACTACATAGTAATGAAGAAGAAAAGAACAAAGGACCTTAATTAAATATGGCAAGAAATGCACCTTGTGAACGTAAGGTAAGAAGACTATAATTTTCTACTCATGAGATAGAATATTCAAGTGAAGAATCAACTAAACATGGTAATGAAAAGTATAAATATTCTAGTGAAAGTAACAATACTAATCAATGAAAAAACAAATACAAATCGTATGAATAAATTTTTGATGAATTTAAAAGGATCAAACCTCCTATATTCAAAGGAGAAATAAAAAAAGGAGAAGATAAGAAGCTTGGTTATCTTGGATGAAAAAGAGCTTCCATATTTATAATTATTCTGATGAACTAAAATAAAAAAATGGCAATTTATAACTTGGCAACAAAAAAAAACGATATTTGGTGGCAAGACATAAAGAAAGTAAAAAGAATTTAAGAACATTATGTAACTTGGAAAACTTTTAAGAAATATTTTAAAAGAAAGTATTTATCAGAATAGTATTATGAAGAGAAAGCTAAAGAATTCTATGAATTACGATCATGTGGAGTGACTATGAAGAAACTTTGCAGCAAATTTTAAGTTTATTATGTTATGCACCACACATTATTGATGAGAAGCCAAAAATTTAGTGTTTTCTTAACTGTTTACGTCTTATGTTTAAAGAGAGAATCAAATATGATAATCTGAAAAACTTTGGAAGAGGCAATGAGAAAAGAAAATTTCTGCTATGATCAGAATAAAAACAAACGAGAAAAACATACCTAATTGGAAAACTAAAAGACGTGAAAATTTTGAACAGAAAAGAAAGGTACTAAGTTTTATAAGAAATCTGGGAATAATTATCAGGGATACCAAGGGAATAATTTTAAAAATTATATACAACAAAATATTGCAGCAATAAAATAAAGGGAAACAACCACTACTTTTATAAAAATATTGCACAAAGGAAACCATTAAAATGTTGGGAATGTGGTGAACCACATTACTTTAAATATTGTCCTATAAAAATAAATATCTTAATAACATACATACAATTCAAGAAGCTAATATAGTGGTAGATATAACAAGAATCATGACCAGAAATCAGTGCAACATTGGAGAATAGTAAAGTAGTTCATCAAACATCTATTGTCAAAATCGAAGGTATTTTAAAAGATAAACCAATTTCTATAATGATTGATCTAGGTATAAGTTTAAGTTATGTATCACCAATTATTATATAACTATACAAGTTCCAGCAAGACAAGTTTGAGAAGTCTTGGTTAGTTCAACTTACTACATGCATAAAATGAAAGGTCACTAGCTTCGTGAAAAAGTCTTATTTTATTATGAACGACTTAAAAACACATGTTGATTTGATTACCTCTAGGATCTTATGATTTATTGATAGGAATGGATTGGTTAGAGAAACATAGAGTTATCCTAAATTGTTATGATAAAACATTCTCATGTTTGGATGATAAAGGTAATACCATTGTTGTAAAAGGGATTCCTAGTAAAGTTACCATAAGAGAAATTCCAGCCTTACAAATGAAAAGGTATGTTCATAAAGGATGCAAAGTTTTTGCAGTTTACATAATGGATGACAAAGAGAAAGATAATCAACTTAATATAAAATACATACCAATTTTAAGATACTTTAAATATATATTTCTGGAAGAGATTTCTGGACTACCTTTGAAAATAGATATAGATTTTACAATTGATTTGGTACCAGTGGAATTGTCAACATCAAAGGATCCCTATTGGATGAATATAGTAGAGCTTACTGAATTAAAATCACAAATACAAGAATTAATCGATAAAAATACATTCGACCTAGTTTTCCCCTTAGGGAGCACTGGTTTTATTTGTAAAGAAAAAAAATGACACGCTACAGTTGTGTATAGATTCTAGACAGCTAAAAAAATGATAATTAAAAATCGATATCCTTTTCCTCGTATTAACGACCTATTTGATCAATTTCGAGGGGAAAATATATTCTCAAAAACATACTTGAGATATGGATACCCTAAAGTATGGATCAAGGAAAAGGACATATATAAAACTACTTTTAGAACCAGATACAATCATTATGAGTTTGGGGCCTAATGCCCTTTGGGTTAAAAAATGGCACAACAGATTTTATGTGTTTAAATAATAGTATACTAAGTAAATACTTCGATAAATTTGTAGTCATGTTTATTGAGGACATATTAATCTATTCTTAAAAAACAAGAGCATGAGGAACACTTATAGATTATCCTACAAGTATTAAGGGAACAACTATTATTTTTCAAGTTTAGCAAATGTGACTTCCTCAAAGATAGAGTTCAGTATGGGATATCCGTTGATCCCAATAAAATCAATGCTATCACTGAATGACATGTTTCAAAGAATGTAACTAATATAATATCATTTGTGGGGATTATTGGATACTACCGTAAACGCATTGAAGGATTTTCCAAGATAGAATATCGTATAACTTCATTACAAAAGAAAGTTAAGAAAGTAGATTGGAACGAAAAAATGTGAAGAGAGTTTTAATAAATTAAAACACTTATTAACAATGACTCCTATTCTAAAAAATTTTGACCCATTTAAAGATCTTGTTGTGTGTATGGATGCATGTAAACAAGGTCTAGGTGGATTACTAATTCAGGAAAATTTTGTCATAGCTTATGAGTCTTGGAAGCTAAATGAACACGAGAATAATTATGCTACTCATGGCCTAGAATTATTTCTTATTATTCATGCACTTAAAATTTGGTGACACTATCTCTTTGGAAGGAGATTGTTACTAATGTCAAATAATATAATTTTGAAATTATTTGATCAACAAAATCTCAATGCTAGACAAGCTAGTTGGTTATCATTTGTAAGAGAATAAGATTTTGAAATAAAACACATAAAATGGAAAAGAGAATAAAGTTGTAGATGCTCTAAGTCATCATGCGAACTTGATTTATGCAACAAAAAGCAACAAGTATGAAATGAATTTAGAAGAAAAAATAAAAAATGTAGAAAATTTTGATGAGTATTAGAAATTAGAAGAAAAGACTGCAACAAATGAAATAAATTGAGTAAAAACAAATTTTAGACTGAATGAAAGGGGGTTATTATTACAAAAAGGGGGATTATATATACCTAATTCAGAAAATATTAAATTAATTATTATGGACGAATTACATAAAAGACCTTATTCAAGACATCCTAGATATCAAAAAATGATTACCATGACAAGGAAGGATTTCTTTTGGCCTAATATGAAAAAGGAAGAAGCATAATATTTAGCACATTGTATTGAATGTCAATAGGTTAAGATTGGACATCAACATCAATTCATATTATTACATCCATTACCTATTCCAGAATGGAAATGGAAAATTATCAGTATGGAATTCATAACTGGGTTACCTAAAAATGTTAAGAAACATGACTCAATCATGGTCGTGGTAGATAAACTGAGTAAAGAAAATCACTTCATTCCAGTAAAGTCTACGTATATGGCTATTAGCATTGCTGATATATTCCTGAAAGAAACTTTTAGGTTGCATGGTGTGCCTAAGATAATAATCTCAAAAAGAGATGTGAAATTTATGGGAAATTTTTGGAAGGTTTTATTTATAGGATTAGGCACACATATAAATTTTAGTATTGGATATCATCCTCAAACTGACGAAAAAACAAAAAGAATAAATTAGGTTTTGGAAGACATTCTTAGAATGTATGTAATGGATAAACCAGGTAAGTGGGAGGATTATTTGCTTTTGGTATAATTTGTGTATAACAATTATTTTCAAGATTCAGCTAGATTAAGTCCATTTGAGATACTATATGGACAAAATTTTAATACTCCATTTTCTTGGAGTAGCCCCATTGACAGACTAATGTTAGGACCTAGAATATTAAAGGATATGGAACTAACATCGAAATAGGTACAACATAATTTGAAAGTTGCACAAGATAGGTAAAATAGTTATGTCGACTTAAAAATAACTCCACAAAAGTTCCAAGTAGGAGAACATGTTTATGTAAAGGTAAAACATAGAAAAAGCTCCTTAAGGTTGGCAAAATAATCAAAATTAACACCCACGTATTGTGGACCATTTGAAATTTTAGCAAAAATTGGACCGGTGGCATATCAATTAGCATTACCACCTACAATAAAAGTACATAATGTTTTTCATGTTTCAATTTTTAAGAAATACGTTCAGGATTCTACTCATGTGATTGACTGGAACATGATATAGGTGGAACCTGAAGGGTAATTTCAAGTGTAACTAGAATGTATTCTCGACATGGGAGAACTTTTACTCTAGAACCATACCATCGAACAAGTCAAGGTTCAATGGAAGCACCTTAGTTTAGAGGAGTCCACTTGGGAATTGGAAAGTAATATGCAGGAGGCATATCCAGTTCTATTTCAAGATGAAATACTAGAAGAATAAAATGATAAAGATATAATAAAATCGAGGATGGTGTTATCCTTTAAGGGGAGGTTTATGTAATACACCTAACAATTATTAATTTGTTTATTTACTTTGAATATTTTTTTTATATTTTAAGAATAAATTCAAAATTAAGGTAATGGATTATTATTATTTGAGTAATTAAATAACTCAGATGAATCATAATTGAAGTAGCTATTAAAAGAGTGTTTGCTGACCCTAAAGAGTAGGAGGCTCATAAATGACGATGTCCTATGCAAAATAATATAAAATACTATGTCCATTGAATATGGAGGAGGTTGGAAATGGATGGGAAATAATTTATTGATGCAAAGAGTTGATGCATTGATCATAATTTTCCCTTTTGGTTCAACAAACAAGATCGAGGGTTTTGGAGCAAGTATGTTTTGGCTGTTGTAGGAGTTGGTTGGGAGGAATGACAACTTCAGTTCTATTTTCCCAATAGTGGTGATAGGTTCTTACTAAAATTGATCTACTATTTTAGTATTGGAAATTACAATCCGATAATATATTTTAATTCCAAATGTATTATAAGCTGAGAATTTACAATGTGTCAACTAGAATTACTTTTATCTTGTTTATTATAAATTATTTCTTTATACGTTGTTTGTAGTCATTTACTTTTCCCACAAATAGAGAAATCAAGATTACTCTACTTACTAATTACTCCAAAATTTTTAATTATAAACCATACAATTTGTTGTAGAATGGTGTAGTGCCCCTCTTGTACCTAGGTGCAAATGTGTGCAGAGATTTTGTTTTTATGTTTACACTATTACTACGGAGGAGTCAAATCTGTTTGTTAAGAAAGATTCATGCACATTGTAAACAATCATTTGAGAATTATCTTTAACGTAATTCACAACATATCATCATCATGGTGCCATGAGGACGAGTTACTGTGCATACCATAAATTTGTAAGATAAAAATAACATTATTCCAATTACTTTTTTTTTTTGCAGTATTACCTTCCTATACAAAATTAAGCATTAAGAAGCAATCTTTCTTAAACGGACGTTCTTATATTCAGTTCATACATAATAAGACTTTCTATGTCTTCCTCATCATGAGGACAAAAAGGTAATATACGAAAAGCACCTAAGATAACAATGTCAAGGATATTCAAATTGTGACATCCCAAATGAGCTGGAATGGATACTTAGAAGGAATGCAAAAGTGTTTCATTCTACAATAGGATGATTTAGTTATGCCAAATTAAACTCATTTTTCGTTGCTTAATCCTAAAACATCCTTAAGGAATACCAAAAGATAACATACATATTCTTTATTTTCCTCATGAGATCTTTATGCCATATTGCCATCCTCCTAAACCAATTTAGGATTAAAGGCCAATTCATAATACAATTAACAAGAAATAACAGGAGGTTATTATCATTACATCCACATGCAACTTACTTTATAACCAGATTATATAGGAGACATACATGAGTACATGTAGATTATATTTATAATTTCCATGAGTTCGTTTCTATTTACCTCGAGTTCTTGTCATTGCAGGATGATTCGACTACTTGTCCTGCAAGCACATCAATAATTCTATACAATCACAATTAGGAGATCCCTCTCAATTCATAGGTTATTCAATAGTCATAGTTAACATAGGCGAGACATATACAATGCTTTGTTCATGTAATTATCCTTGGAATGATACTGATCTATATCAACAAATTTTAGTGATGCATGAATAAAAACTATAACACCAAACTTATAGTATTTGTTTACACTTTCAAATACGAGCATTAGGAGATGGGACAAGAATTTTCCCGCTGCAGCTGCTAAGAAGACAACTGAGTTAGATGGTTACAGTCCAATGAATAAAAGAACATAATTTATTGCATAATCAATTACATATACACAGTATGGCGCTCTACCATACTATCAGCATGCGCAGTATGTTGTTCTACCATACTATCATCATCCGCGTCTTCCTGCACTTCACAACTTAGCATTAAATGTTCAACTATTCAAAGAGAAAATATAAACTTATTTTATAAATGCAGCTAGCCACTTTAACGACTAATTCTAACAACTAGTAATTAAAACTTCATTTTCTAAGTTAAAGAATGATCTGACGGAAAGCTCGACTTCGACTTTCCACCCAACGAACTGACTCTATCTGGCATGCGTTATAGCGCCTAGAGTCACCCCCTAGCTTGGGCGACGAACCCACTAAGGTAATGTTAAGGAGAATTACTATGTAGATTCTTCACAAATCATAAAATTATTTTAAGAGGTTACACTCCCACCCATAAATTGACAAGGTCAGGTTGCACTTTTATCATTCTTTTTCTAATGAACATCTTTTAAAGCAAGCTGGGATTATCTATGGAATTATACATGTTCTGAAATGTTTACAAGATTTCAAATTGAATAAACGCAGGTTGTTTTATTATTGTATCAATGCTAACTTATCTCAAACCTGATCTACAGATGTCTATAATAGTATACAAATGCAACAACGCATACCTTGGATCATATTCAATTGCATAACATGGTCGAAACAATCTTGCAAACAAAGAAACGACACTAGATCAAGTTCGACCATTTACAAGGATCCATAAAATGCATAATCAAATTAACATATACAGAATATAAGATCGACCACTAGGATAACAATGCATATCGTCAATCAATGCTTATAAGACTGCAAAGGTAAACACAGAAACAACGTTAGTCCAAGGAAAGACCTCCGTAAACTATGTTTCAAAGTTATGTAGATTCTATACCAAGACAGAACTTGAGTTTTCATTTCCAAGAAACAAACAATAATAAAAATCTCATAATATAGAACCAAAAGCAGGCTCTAAATCTATGCATGCCAATTCATCTAGTAAACGTAGAGGGTGACCATATTACATCTTTGGTTTAGGCCAATCCACAGATACGATTTCGACACTACGCCAAGAGGGGTCATATCGGGTTCAGGTCAATCATAGAAGATATGTAGGGATAGATCATGTGCCATGAATCTTGAAATTTAGTGATTCCAACTCAAAATGGTATGGATCTCATTCTATCTCCGATATATTCATGCAATAAAGATTTGGTCTCTAAAATAAGGTATGGAATCCTAGTCAAATACACAACGATAGATCAAATACTACGGATTTGGATCAACAGGGATCCAATTCATTAACTAGAAGGGCTGTAAGTTGCTCAACTAATAGGGAGGATAACCCTTCCAACTTGAAGCTGTGGGGGAGAGGTATTACTAGCATAAGAAGTCGCCATCCTTGATTCGATTCGTTGAGATGGCCTTGGCCTAGGTTTGATTTATGAGCTATTCAATATAATTATATTCTGGTGCATTGGGTTTGGTGATCCAAAGTGTACATACAGATATTCTTCTTTTAGAGATCGTCTAGCTAGTTTTAATATTCTATGCGACTTGTATGAGAGGTATTTCCAACCGATAGAACAAGAGGGAGATTCTTTTTACCAGGTTAACCACCGTAATACCGGTACCAGTGACAGTAACGGCTCCTTGTATATTTTATCTGGTCCTGTCTGGTTCAGTGTTCAACAAACAGACCGTACTTTCTTTATCGATTCCAAACCCCAAACAGTATGAATCTAGTTTTTATACAACGATAAAGTATTTCAGTGTAGAGGATCCTAAAATGGATCTGGTTGCAGTCATATTCAACTTCAAGAAACCCAGCGATTTCACAGTACAGGACCAATTAATATGGCAACACTTACAACCAAAACGTTGACATCCATATCGCCTTCAAATCTTAAATTGATCTACAATAACAAATAAACGAAAGCATTGATAGCCATCTAGAATCGATCTATAAAAGCAATAAAACAAAAAAATGATCACGAGATCATATTTAATAAAACCACAAGGACAATCATAGGCTTTAAAATCAGATATGATATTTCAGATATGCAAGATCATAGGTCTTTCAACTCTCGAGTTGATCTGTAATAGAAATGAAACAAAACAATGATTGCCAGATTGTATTCAGTTAAAACACAATGACATTCACAACCTTCAAATCGGATTTGATATTTTAGATACTAAATACTATAGGTCTTTAACCTCTAGAGTTGATCTGTAATAGAAATAAAACAAATCAATGATTGCCAGGTCGTATTTAGTAAAACCACAAGGACATTTACAACCTTCAAATTAGATTTGATATTTTAGATATAGAAGATCAAAGGTCATTCAATGCCGGAGTTGATTTGTAATAGAAATAAAACAAAACAGATCGTATTCAGTAAAAACCATAAAAACATTCATAGCATTCAAATCTAAACCTGGAATTCAATAAACAAGCGCAAGGAGAGAACCTCTAGGCTCCCAAAATAATGAGTGCATATAATACTGCGCATCTGGAGAAAAACCAAAATGCAAAAAAAAAAGTAAAAATACCACTAACCGTTTATATAGAGCAATAGCTAGCGGATCATGTCCCTCTCCGAAAATGGATTTGGGTTTATAAATTACAAGTGAAAAAAAGTACTGGTAGAAAATCTAAAACTTTATCCTTCTCTGGAAATGGATTTGGCTCCTTCAAAAAGCCTCCACCCGCGATCCCTTGGTAAGCTTCCGCCCCCCCTCAACGCAGGTAAACTTCTTATAAAGCAAGTACCCACCTAAAAGTACAGTGCATGCTCGACATCCCCGCAGCAACACACACCTCTATCAAAGCTGTAGCATGAGCCGTCATCAGTGCTTCCCTGCAAGCATGCACTACGCAGCAATAAAATTCCTCCATCAATGCTGCAGTCCCCAACATCTCTTAACGCCGCATGCCCCTAATCAAGGAGAGACTCAATTAATACAGGCCACCCACTAAAGGATTCATTATCCTCTTAAGTGCCAAATGGCCATTCGATTTTATCAATACTGGTTTAAATTTCCATTTTAAATATTTTCACCAAAGGAGGAAGAAAAATATCAACCTGAGTTTTAAGAAGAACCGTGACCAAGCTTAGTAATTATCTCGCTATATATATATAAACTTCTTCTTTTTTTAAACTACATTATGTGAGAATATACAGACAATGGGTTTAATATTTATTTACTTTGTAAATTACTTAATAAGCATTTCCTCATAGCTTTCGACGCTTTTATATATATTATTAACTTGTTAACCCCCTTTAGGTTAACCCTTTATAATGGTTTTTTTTTTTAATAAATATTTATTGTGATTTGCTAAAGAACTGTTTCCTTTTAATTGGAATCCTATGCATCATGAGAGAATCAATATATATATGTATAGCTTTATGTATTTCAAAGGTAATTTGCATTGTAATTTCTTAATCGACCCCACCTTGTATACCAAGGACTGTCATGTTAGTGATTTAAACATTACCCCTTATGTTCTTAGTATTTACAAGCACACAACAATTTATTTATTGAGTTTCTCAGTTCCCTTTTTTTTAGAAAGCCCTTTCCCCCTAGTGGGTTCGTCGCCAAATGTCGTTTCAGTCGTTCGAAGCTTTCAGTCGTTAACCCTATCAATTATAACCACAACTTGACAGAGGCTTATAGTCAATACTTACAGTGATATTTACTTACACTGTGAGCTCTAGGTCAAGGTGGCGAGGGATGTTACATCCTCTCCCCCTTGAATTAACACCGTCCTTGGTGTTACAATTTTCCCAGCTTTGTCTCCTTTTCTTCTTCAGGTTCTTAATGCTTTATTTTATATTCTTTAGTCCCTCTTGACAAGTGGGAGTAGGTCACCAAACCTGCATTTTAAGAATATATAAGCATGTCTACTATATCGACATTGTTATCAACGTAAAACTCAGGAATCTAACATCATACAATTTTCATAACATGTCAGTTATATTGCCAATAAAGAAACATATAGATACCATTTTACCTGTATTTCACTTTCCATTACTTTATTTTCAAGTCATAAGTTTATTGTTCAGTTATTAATTATTTACAACCTTAAAGTTTAATAATTTCTTTTGTTTCTGCAGGTGATATCAAGGGTGCCATGATCGTCTTCATGCCCTTCAAATATCTCGCTTTCTGTGGTGGGGAGTTAGTGCGATGGCTGAGACCATGTTAACTTAGTCCAATCCACGATGTAGAGAGACTCATGGTTACTAAGGAATGAGGTCAACACCTCATTGCGTGCCCCTTAGTTAATCCTCATGAGTGACCGAGTCCATGGCCTACCCTCATGGCAGCATGCCTCTTGCAGGTAAAAGCCTCTCTCGCTTTTCAACCTGCCACATGGAAAATATGTGCTCACCATACCGGTACTTTCCTTCCCTAAGGACCCCCGAGCTGAATGGGGTTGCAGGAAGAAGTACCCAAGCACGATCAGAGTGTGTAGAATCACTAAGGGCCTCCCAACCCTGTTCACACCTGATGAACCAAACTCTCTACAGCCACCATCCGCCTCTGCCTTCGTCCGTCGAACATTAGGGTAAAAGCATCCCATATCCAATCTTCTAATTTAGGATTTCTTTACTTAACTATTCTTAAATTCCATTTTTCTTTTTGATTTGCTATTTTTGTGTGTGCAATGTGTTAATCTTTAGAATCTTCTTTTATTTTGTTTATCATGATTTCTTCTTATTTTTATTTTTATTTTTATTTTTATGTCATAAGGTTGCACTGTAGCCCAAGTTCATAAGCAAATCTACTTTCATGTCCTTGAAATATTTGTTTCATACCTTGCGATTATGTATGAGAGATCGATAGTCTCTATGTTTGCACAACTTGATTTCCTAGGTTTCTCTTGCATGCCCGATATTACATTGCATCTAACCACAATTTTTCCATCTAGTTTCTCATGTTTATGTTCATTTAGGCCACAAGCTCAAATGCTATTGCTGTGCGCACCTGTAGGGGGAGCATCAAGGGTCTGTTCCTGTTGTTTTTATGGACCCAAAAGCTTGATAAGTTCCCATGAATCCATTGTCCCAACTAGAACAATTGTTCTTAGTTAACAACAATTTGTTCATAAAGGTGTTAGCAGTTGTGCCTTACTACTATCATTCATTTGTCATATTGTTGTATACCTACATAATCCTAATAATATCATGGATAAAACATCTTCAAAATAAACAAACTATCATCATAGCTATGTACTTACCTCGTTGGGCATCAACTTGAAGTGGGGAGGCTATTCCTGCATAATTACAGGGTCAATCAATACATATAATTACTTAAAGTTGCTGCACTTTACAGTACTAGTGTTGTAGATCAACGTGAGTCCATTGATTTCCTGTTATCTTAAGCCAACTGGATCATCAATTTACAAAAACAAAATAGGTAGAATCGTTTTGAGCCCAGATAGGCCCGAGTGTTTCGACCTATGCTCTGATACCATATGTAGTGCCCCTCTTGTACCTAGGTGCAAATGTGTGCAGAGATTTTGTTTTTATGTTTACACTATTACTACGGAGGAGTCAAATCTGTTTGTTAAGAAAGATTCATGCACATTGTAAACAATCATTTGAGAATTATCTTTAACGTAATTCACAACATATAATCATCATGGTGCCCTGAGGACGGGTTATTGTGCATACCATAAATTTGTAAGATAACAGTAACATTATTCCAATTACTTTTTTTTTTGCAGTATTACCTTCCTATACAAAATTAATCATTAAGAAGCAATCTTTCTTAAACGGTCGTTCTTAGATTCATTTCATACATAATAAGACTGTAATATACCTCTTATCTCTTAATGCTACAAGCCATTCAAGAAGTCTGCAAAACAATGTTTTAGAAATCTTTTCACCATATAAACATTTACGCTGCATTCATAACCATCATGAAAACAGAGAAATAAACCAGCACATCAAAACAACACAAATGAGACAACCATCTTCACGTGGTTCACCTCGTCCATGAGGCTAAATCCACCAACTTATTTGCTCTTTTTATTTCTTTATCAAAATAGAGTGCTTACAAAAAAAAAATCACGGCTCATTCTACGCAGAGAGATGCTGGTAACTCGACAGCCCTACTTAGGAACCTTATAATCAGCTCATATAAGAAATTATTAACAGCCCCTTTGGGCACATGATGAACAACATTTAATTACCCTAAAAGGTGGGTGTCTTGAAATTCTTACCTTATACTCGGTCAGGTAATATCAGGTTTATTATTCTGTTAACCCTTTTAGGATATTATTACTCCTAAAGTATTCATTAGGTACCTTCTATATTGTTCTTGAGATAAGCTCATAAACTGCAATTAAGGCAAAGCGTTTCACCATCATTCTTTATAATATTCACAGTCTACACCCTAAATCCCATCCAAGGATTCAAACGTTTCCCCTATCAATAAATAAAAACAGAAACCAACTTTAAAAAAAGAAACCAGCAAATATTAGACCTGTAACTATAAAGAAAACACAACCCTAGCAGCGATTCATCTCCAAATCTTCTTGAACAAGCATTGCCAGACCAAAGTTCTTACCAGTGATTTTCTTCTAGGCCTATCTAGGAAATCGATCATGTAAAACTACAAGAAATTGGCCAAAACACACAGGTCGGGTTCTGGGCAGCATTGTCTATTTCCTCTTGACGCAGAGTTAGTTCTAACCAGCACTATTCAGTCAAAAGAAAATCAAACCTAGTACAGATGTAGCTATCAGACAAAATTCCAGACGCACAACCATGTATATCATCCATAGGGGGCGTTGTAGTAATTCAAGGCAGGTCTGCTCATAAAGAGTGAAGGATCTAGAACAGTAAATTTCTACAAAACAATTCCATCGGTTTTCCTTTTTTGCTTATGCTAAAAGATATGCAACCAGGAGTCTATAGGTTATTTTGTTCATGGTGAAAACACACACCACAATTCCTTTCTATGGAATAAAACCCCCTTCAACCCAAGCGCTCTTTAGTAGATCGCGGACAGCCATCAGGCTTAAACCAAGAGTCCCCTGGGTAGATCGCAGATAGACACAGATCGCAGGTAGTCATAGAGTTTAACACAAACATCCCTAGTAGATCGAGATAGTAAAATCAAGATCTGAACATCACAATAGCCAGTTTTTTCGTTGCGTGGAAATACAGATGCCGGTAACAATTTATCATGTGGATCTACCAACTGATTATAGATAGATTCGCCCAGATAAGGGTTTTTAACTGTAAAAGAGTCCAATTGCATCAATTTAAGGGCGATGGGTTCAAAATCCAGCATGATGATAGTAATCAAGGATATCACTATTCAGGACCAAAACACATTCAGATCGAATTAGCATAAAACCAAGGAAAAAATATTCCAGCACCCAGACAGATTTAAAGGGCATGGAAGGAAATACCACGACCCATATTCTAATCTAGTCTGCAGAGAGATATCGATCACTTTGGAGCAAGTTCACCAGGCATTAAAATGTAAAGTGCCCCATATATACAAAAAAAATAAAATGTAGAGTTCAACCGTGGATATTTTGAATGGAAGGCTCACGGGTTTCTGCTACAAACCAAAGCATAGCTATGAGGAAAGAAAGCATACCTCGACCTGTTACCCCACTCCTTGGATCAAGGAATTAGTCAAAAATCCCATACGACTCCCATCGGATGAGGCAGTTAGCTGGTTTTCCCCACAGAGGCAGTAGGCGCAGCTTCTTTTGCTACTGATCTTCCTCCCCAAACGTAGCACGTCCTTTCTCCTTTTCTCCTCCCCCTTATAATCAATTTACTATGGGTAATTAAAGAACGAGGGAGTCATTGCTAGTCGCCTGCGGTTCCCCTCTAACAGCGCCTAAGCATGCCCTAAATTACCTCCTCCAATGGTGTTGGCTTGCTCAGGACAATTAAGACCTGCTGGTTCAACGTCCCTTAACACAAATCGTGGGTAGTAAAATAAAGGTTATCATAATTTTAATAACTGCCTCCCCCATTACTGTATTTTCCCATAATCAAAGGAAACTAAAAGATGAGTTTAAGATAAGTCAAACGGTGACTAAAAATATCCTGTAACGGCTCATAAAATCATGGCTGATACAAAGGACAGAATCGTAATCCATTAATATGGGTATTCATTTTCATAACGGTTGTCAATATGCAATAAGGCACATATATATATAAGCTATTGCCTCCCTTATATATTTTAAATATATTTCTTCACTATGCGCTATTCCAATTTTCTCGCTTATTTAATTCATTTCATATATGTATATTTTCTTCAATAAATCATACCTTTGTTTATCCTATCCGTATATGTGTCTTTAATTCTTTGGATTGTTTTTCCTTGGTTCTTTCTTTAACCCCTCGAACCCTCTCGTCAAGTTTACTAGGATTGAGTATTCTGCTATGGCATCTTGTGTTGGGATAAGTTTTAATCCATTAGTTATCCCTTGTTAGTTTGTTTCATTGCATTATGTCTCCAAAGTATTTTCACTTAGACAGTTAACCCTTATAAGCCACAAGGTGTTGTCTTGGGTGGGGCCTTGGCCTTGAGCTCCTCACCGAGACTAGTACAATAATATGCAAAATTTACAAGATATTCCATGGCATAGGAGAGGGATATTACATCCTTCCCCCCTAAAAGAAAGAACACCATCCATGGTGTTTCTTCTTTCTTCGACAAATCTTTTATTCTTTTCTGGACTCATCTCTTCTTGGTTCACCTTGCTCGGATCTCTCTTCTGGGGTTTTTTTTTTCTTCTTCTTTTCTGATCCTTGTGGGTTCGTAGGACCTGCAAAAAAAATCGGGTCTACCCAAATTTCACATAGATAAGAATCAATTCATCATGAACGTAATTAGCAAGTCTTTTGTAGCATCATAACTACAACTTAGTACATTCAGTAATTCATGTCCAAAAGCACTTAAGATAACAATGTCAAGGACAAAAAGGTAATATACCAAAAGCACCTAAGATAACAATGTCAAGGATATTCAAATTGTGACATCCCAAATGAGCTGGAATGGATACTTAGAAGGAATCCAAAACTGTTTCATTCTACATTAGGACGATTTAGTTATGCCAAATTAAACTCATTTTACGTTGCTTAATCCTAAAACATCCTTAAGGAATACCAAAAGATAACATACATATTCTTTATTTTCCTCATGAGATCTTTATGCCATATTGCCATCCTCCTAAACCAATTTAGGAGTAAAGGCCAATTCATAATACAATTAACAAGAAAGAACAGGAGGTTATTAGTGGGTTATTATCATTACATCCACTTGCAACTTACATTATAACTAGATTATATAGGAGACATACATGAGTACATGTAGATTATATTTCTAATTTCCATGAGTTCGTTTCTATTTACCTCGAGTTCTTGTCATTGCAGGATGATTTGACTACTTGTCCTGCAAGCACATCAATAATTCTATACAATCACAATTAGGAGATCCTTCTCAATTCATAGGTTATTCAATAGTCATAGTTAACATAGGCGAGACAGATACAATGCTTTGTTCATGTAATAATCATTTGAATGATACTGATCTATATCAACAAATTTTAGTTATGCATGAATAAAAACCATAACACCAAACTTATAGTATTTGTTTACACTTTCAAATGCGAGCATTAGGAGATGGGACAAGAATTTTCCCGCTGCACCTGCTAAGAAGACAACTGAGTTAGATGGTTACAGTCCAATGAATAAAATAACATAATTTATTTCATAATCAATTACATATACACAGTATGGTGCTCTACCATACTATCAGCATGCACAGTATGGTGTTCTACCATACTATCATCATCCACGTCTTCCTGCACTTCACAACTTAGCATTAAATGTTCAACTATTCAAAGAGAAAATATAAACTTATTTTATAAATGCAGCTAGCCACTTTAACGACTAATTCTATCAACTAGTAATTAAAACTTCATTTTCTAAGTTAAAGAATGATCAGACTGAAATCTCGACTTCAACTTTCCGGCGTGCGTTATACTGCCTAGAGTCACCCCCGAGCTTGGGCGACGAACCCACTAAGGTAATGTTAAGGAGAATTACTATGTAGAATCTTCACAAATAATAAAATTATTTTAAGAGGTTACACTCCCACCCATAAATTGATAAGGTCGGGTTGCACTTTTATCATTCTGTTTCTAATGAACATCTTTTAAAGCAAGCTGGGATTATCTATGGAATGATACATGTTCTGAAATTTTTACAAGATTTCAAATTGAATAAACGCAGGTTGTTTTATTACTGTATCAATGCTAACTTATCTCAGACCTGATCTACAGATGTCTATAATAGTATACAAATGCAACAACGCATACCTTGAATCATATTCAATTGCATAACAGGGTCGAAACAATCTTGCAAACAAAGACACGACACTAGATCAAGTTCGACCATTTACAAGGATCCATAAAATGCATAATCAAATTAACATATACAGAATATAAGATCGACCACTAGGATAACAATGCAGATCACAAATCAATGCTTATAAGACTGCAAAGGTAAACACAGAAACAACATTAGTCCAAGGAAAGACCTCCGTAAACTATGTTTCAAAGTTATGCAGATTCTATACCAAGACAGAACTTGAGTTTTCATTTCCAAGAAACAAACAATAATAAAAATCTCATAATATAGAACCAAAAGCAGGCTCTAAATCTACGCATGCCAATTCATCTGGTAAACGTAGAGGGTGACCATATTACATCTTTGGTTTAGGCCAATACATGGATACGATTTCGACACTATGCCAAGAGGGGTCATATCGGGTTCAGGTCAATCATAGAAGATATGTAGGGATAGATCATGTGCCATGAATATTGAAATTTAGTGATTCCAACTCAAAATGGTATGGATCTCATTCTATCTCTGATATATTCATGCAATAAAGATTTGGTCTCTAAAATAAGGTATGGAATCCTAGTCAAATACACAATGATAGATCAAATACTACGGATTTGGATCAACATGTATCCAATTCATTAACTAGAAGGGCTGTAAGTTGCTCAACTAATAGGGAGGATAACCCTTCAACCTTGAAGCTGTGGGGGAGAGGTATTACTAGCATAAGAAGTCGCCATCCTTGATTCGATTCGTTAAGATGGCCTCGGCCTAGGTTTGATTTATGAGCTATTCAATATAATTATATTTTGGTGCATTGGGTTTGGTGATCCAAAGTGTATGTACAGATCTTCTTCTTTTAGAGATTGGCTAGCTAGTTTTAATATTCTATGCGACTTGTATGAGAGGTATTTCCAACCGATAACACGAGAGGGAGATTCTTTTTACTGGGTTAACCACCGTAATACTGGTACCAGTGACAGTAACGGCTCCTTGTATATTTTATATGGTCCTGTCTCGTCCAGTGTTCAGCAAACAAACCGTACTTTCTTTATCGATTCCAAACCCCAAACAGTATGAATCTAGTTTTTATACAATGGTAAAGTATTTCAGTGTAGAGGATCCTAAAATGGATCTGGTTGCAGTCATATTCAACTTCAAGAAACCCAACGATTTCACAGTACAAGACCAATTAATATGGCAACACTTACAACCAAAACGTTGACATCCATATCGCCTTCAGATCTTAAATTGATCTATAATAACAAATAAACGAAAGCATTGATAGCCATCTAGAATCGATCTATAAAAGCAATAAAACAAAACAATGATCACCAGATCATATTTAATAAAACCATAAGGACATTCATAGGCTTTAAAATCAGATATGATATTTCAGATATGCAAGATCATAGGTCTTTCAACTCTTGATTTGATCTGTAATAGAAATGAAACAAAACAATGATCACCAGATTGTATTCATTAAAAACACAATGACATTCACAACCTTCAAATCGGATTTGATATTTTAGATACTAAAGACTATAGGTCTTTAACCTCTAGAGTTGATCTGTAATAGAAATAAAACAAATCAATGATTGCTAGATCATATTTAGTAAAACCACAAGGACATTTACAACCTTCAAATTAGATTTGATATTTTAGATATACAAGATCAAAGATCATTTAATGCCGGAGTTAATTTGTAATAGAAATAAAACAAAACAGACCGTATTCAGTAAAAACCATAAAAACATTCATAGCATTCAAATATAAACCTGGAATTCAATAAACAACCGTAAGGAGAGAACCTCTAGGCTCCCAAAATAATGAGTGCATATAATACTACGCATCTGGAGAAAAACCAAAATGCAAAAAAAAAGTAAAAATACCACTAACCATTTATATAGAGCAATAGCTAGCGGATCATGTCCCTCTCCGAAAATGGATTTGGGTCTATAAATTACAAGTGAATGAAAGCACTGGTAGAAAATCTAAAACTTTATCCTTCTCTAGAAATGGATTTGACTCCTTCACAAAGCCTCCACCCACGATCCCTTGGTAAGCTTCCCCCCCCTCAATGCAGGTAAACTTCTTATAAATCAAGTACCTACCTAAAAGTACAGTGCATGCTCGACATCCCCGCAGCAACACACGCCTCTATCAAAGCTGTAGCATGAGCCGTCATCAGTGCTTCCCTGCAAGCATGCACTACGCAGCAATAAAATTCCTCCATCAATGCTGCAGTCCCCAACATCTCTTAACGCCGCATGCCCCTAATCAGGGAGAGACTCAATTAATACAGGCCGCCCACTAAAGGATTCATTATCCTCTTAAGTGCCAAATGGCCATTCGATTTTATCAATACTGGTTTAAATTTCCATTTTAAATCTTTTCACCAAAGGAGGAAGAAAAATATCAACCTGAGTTTTAAGAAGAACCGTGACCAAGCTTAGTGATTATCTCGCTATATATATATAATTTTTATTTTTTTTAACTACATTATGTGAGAATATACAGACAATGGGTTTAATATTTATTTACTTTGTAAATTACTTAATAACCATTTCCTCATAGCTTTCGACGCTTTTATATATATTATTAATTGTTAACCCCCTTTAGGTTAACCCTTTATAATGGTTTTTTTTTTAATAAATATTTATTGTGATTTGCTAAAGAACCGTTTCCTTGTAATTGGAATCCTATGCATCATGAGAGAATCAATATATATATATGTATAACTTTATGTATTTCAAAGGTAATTTGCATTGTAATTTCTTAATCGACCCCACCTTGTATACCAAGGACTGTCATGTTAGTGATTTAAACATTACCCCTTATGCTCTTAGTATTTACAAGCACACATCAATTTATTTATTGAGTTTCTCAGTTCCCTTTTTTTCAGAAAGCCCTTTCCCCCTAGTGGGTTCGTCGCCAAATGTCGTTTCAGCCGTTCGAAGCTTTCAGTCGTTAACCCTATCAATTATAACCACAACTTGCTAGAGGTTTATAGTCAATACTTACAATGATATTTACTTACACTGTGAGCTCTAGGTCAAGGTGGTGAGGGATGTTACAAATGGCCCAATATTATATTATAAACCAAAACCCTTCATTCTTCAAGCAAACTTATAGATACACTAAGTAGACTCGAGAGGATTTCCTTTAGAATTTTTATACTATTAATAAACCTTATTTCAACAGTATATAGGAAATCAAAACCACCAAATAAGATGTAGACAGATTCAAAGCAATACCACCAAATTCATCTATGTAAATTACAAGTGTTTGTTTCAGCATCATAACAGATCTAAACTTAAAACACTTAGTTAAGATTTAAACGAAACTAAGAAAATTTATTAAACTAAGAATATTGTGATCTAAACACTTATTCACATACTAATTACTAGGATCTCTCCCAATATATAAAGAAAATTACACAAATTTGAAACCATGTACATAGATAAGCATGTCTAAACAACGCCCAAAAGATCCAAGGAAACATAATCACAAATCGAATTAGATCTAAGAACCAGTTTCTCATATCCAACTTAGATTTATATCCAAATGCTAACAATTTTTATAATCCATGATGCCATGTGTGCCAATCCTCAAACTTTCCTACAATCTAATTTTCAAATCGCAAGGGTTTCCCAAATTGAATTACAGACCATATAAGGGTTATTGATCAAAAAATTATCTTAAAAAATTCATTAGAGAATGTAAATCCCTTTCTTCCCCCAAAACCTCGAAAACAGAGTAACTCTAGAACTTGGGTTAACCGCAACAATCAATGGAGGCATACCTGGAACTGAACAATTATCCAAGTGTACAGTTAACGAGTCTCCCTATGCCAATGTATACATGCTCAAAAACCTACAGTTGTTAGTATAAAAACTATAGACACTTACTTTATAAAACTTTTCTTATTAACAAAGTTAAGGGTAGAATTCCTCACCTTGTGACAGAGAAGGAAAAAAATTGAGAGGAGGTAACCCTGTCTCCACTCTCGCATTGCCACACACCAATTCTGCGCTCACATTACTCTTCAAGAGTTAAAACCTATTTGATTTAATTATTTATTCAACTGTAACATGTTTTACAAACTTACTCCGAAATTACCTAGATTGAGGGTTTGAGGTCATAAAGGAAATGCTAGGCTTATCCCAAGCCTTTAGGCACTCTTGTTATGGAACTTTGGCTTCACTTGCCAAAAATAAAGGCATGACGTGAAATATTTCTCATTTCAGTAATTCAAAATCAATTTTCTTTCAAATAGACTAGATCACCACGAAGGAGAAGTTATACCAACACTAATAAACACAAAGTGCCACGGGTTTTATCCTCTTGGATTCCCTCTCCTCCTTCTTTTATGTACAAGCAAACTAAGACGAGTTAGCTTAAATGAAAACCATGACAACTTGTATCGATTCAAGAATAAATATAAAATTTAACCTTAGTAGTTCATACATGTATAACATTGTGGTTTGGAAAACCTCTGCCAAAATTTTGTAGGCAAGTATCCAAGCTACCGCACACAAAACAATTGATGGTTGAGACTATGCAAAGAAGAAATGGAATCCACACAACCATTTAAACACTAACAAAAAAATTTAAAAAATTCAAAAAAATAGCAGTTTATAAACCAAGAAAATTATTACAGACCCCTAAAGGGAAAGCATGTCTGCGACACAGCACCATGGACTGATTGAGAAAAACCTCAAACTACCATTAAAAAAAAAACAAACAAGAACCCTCACGACCAAATGAATGTGAAGTTAAAACCCTACAAAACCTCTTCAATGAAAAAAACCGGATCAAGGTCTAATGGAGGGCCAAAGAGCACACTGGTCATTTAATATGCCTTGCTGCATTGTCAAATCACAACTAGGGTTTATGCCAAAGTTTGAACACTATTAACATGCATTTAAACACTCCTTTATCATAGCTGACCTCCACCTTGTATCTTTGATGGTCGCATGCCATTTCTTCACATAAAACTTTTATAACATAACCAAACTTTACACTATCACACTCTTCACATGTAAAGCCCGAGGGGCTATCACCTAATGTAGGTAAGATAAGAACATTATTACAAAGCATAAAACACATTTCCAAGCATATTATGGCTTATGACCTATTAATATAATCATACAATATAATTATCATCCCCCTCGTCGCTTGCAAATACCACAAGCTATTATACCAAATCATGTGCAGGGTAAGGTCAAAACATAAGCTTGAACACATAAACCTTATGTATAAAAATTATAGTTAGGACTAGGTCTAAAAGTCTAGGACTAAATCCTAGATAAGCAAATCCAATATCTTAATGATTTTAAACATTGGCATCACCTTGGCAAGGGTTGTGCCAAGATGTCGTTACAATTGGATTCAACGTTGAGGAGACGTTAATACTTTCATCAAACATTTTAAAAAGGTCTAGTTAACATTATCCTTGCAAACAAATAAGAACATGTTACAAATAAGAAAATCATTTGCTACTGGTAAGAATGGTAATTTATAAAAAAAAATTCCGAATTTTACAGGTTTGTGACAACCTCAAAGCCTAGGTTTTCAACTCAACAAGACAAGAAATAGAAGACATAAACCCTTTGAATTTTGGATACATAAAACCTTGATTCCATGTGGAGTATTGCATGCACCATGCAATTGGACTACATACAACATCTACCTAGACTACATGCACCTTGCACATGGACTGTTGGGCTGTAACTAGTTTATTAAATTTGCAAATCTCTATCACGACTTCAGAGCGAGGAGGGCATCATAAATTCATAGGTAAAAATACTGGCCAAATCATTTAAAGAGGCTGACGTCTTCCCATCGCCATGTGGTGGGAAACACATAACGAGGCAGATGTCAACATCAAAAAACCAATTACAAACCAAAATATTGCGATTTTAAAAATTGTTTTTCTAAACAAAATTTCCTTTCATATGTTCATACTATACTTTGCTGTGAAAATTTGACAATCATGGGTAAACTAATGTATTCAACCGAAAACTATAAGTTGAGGACATAATAATAAAAGAGATTAAATATTAAAAAATATGAAACTTCATTTTAATTGTTTTGAGTTAGAGTGATTTAAATTGTGGAGAAATTCAAAATTTAAGTGAAATGTTTTTGGGTTCCCAAAGTGTTTCAAAGAAAAATTATGAATCCTACTAATTAACTTATTTTGGTTAATTCCTCGGATGCGGGTGGTATCCACATGCTGGCATGTGGGATCCATGCAAGTTGTTAACCCACGCACCAGTACGTGGATAGGAGATAAGGTGATTTATTTTTCATTTGTTTGATTTCGCAATGCTCTTAATGGTGTCTAAGGCTACGGGTCCTCACGTGATGGGAATGATGGCTCATAGGGAGAACTTCATTCATGGTGAGAGAACGGTTGGTCCGCCCCTACGTGTGAGGTGAAAGATTTATATGCAAGGAAGATAGGTTATGGCGCCAATTTGGAATTGCTTAGTTCTATGTCTGCATTTTTGGATTTTGATGGGTTATAATTTAGTTAGTGTTGATGAGGATACTATGGCTTCTCGCTAGAGAGGAAAGACGAGGGGTAGCAGTGGTGGGGGTTCCTTGGTTCATTGTGGGTCTAGGAGTTTTGGAAACGGAGGTTATATTAATTCAATATCAGTTTCAATTTGTGGCCTTATAGATGATTCAGAGGTGGGTATTGTCTCACACCAGCTTGCTTCGATGTGTTCGATGCACAAAATCATCCATTACTGGGTGGTTAAGAACATGTCAGGCACATTTGATGGAGGATGTCCAGGCGTAGTGGAGGAATTCCAAAGCTACCTCCATGGACATAATAGTTATTATGGAGCAAATTGTTGAAATCCTGAACAATGATGAGGAGAATTTCAAATGGGCGCAAACTTTGTCTGAAAAAGGTTTGAAGTAGTGGGTGTAAAGAAGCCCAACTAGGGATAACATTACTGAGGCTTCTCCACCCAACATTTCTATGGAACAACTGAAGCACATTGGATAGTGCAGCAAGCCTCGGTCCCAAAAGAAAAAGTAGCCAAGGAATACCTATTTCCAGTTGAACCTACTACTAAACCTACTCGCAAGAATCGTCGTTAGGAGATGTAAGACCTGGTCATATCGCGCAAGATAAAGTCATTTCCTCTAAAGCTTCTAGCTAAGGATTCTTCGAACTCAGAATAAAATTCTTTCCCCATTATTGAAAAATGTACCGAGTCTGTCCATGGTGCACACTCACGCTAGAAGAGGTTCCTCTATTCCTAGAAAAAATTGCTCTATCTTTCATTTTTTTTTTTGTTTTTTATGTTATTCTGTTAAACTGTAGGTCTTTTAGTACTTAGATGATGTATAAAAAATTAATTCTCTTCAGATGGCTTTGGGCCAGTTTTCCCTCGGTTCTGAGGACCATTTTTTGCTTAAAACTTGATAAAACTGATAGTATCTTTGCATGGTTGGGATAGTGTTTTCACTTTCTCATAGAACCTTGAAGTCGAGTCGCAAACATATCAATAATTTGGATTATTTGATGATATAATATACTTCATGTGAAGCCTCATTAATTAACTTATTCAGATCATGACGGTTTTAAATAATGAAGAAACATAAACTTATTCTCATTATGAGGGTTTTAAATAATGAAAAACCATTTACTTGTTGACTTTTTGAGGGTTTCAAATAATGAAGAATCGTTATAGAAAGTTTCATGTTAATTCATAAATGATAAACATGTCATCTTTAAAATAAATTAAAATTTTCATATTTATAGATAATAACACCACCCCAAAGTTTACAAACCTTCTATAATGTTAGAGGTCAACAAGTTACCTTTTTAAGATAAAATTATGTATATAAATAATGCAACACCTTAGTCTTAACTTCACCCACCTTCAAATCCTTTTTGATTAATTTGCTTTTTATATTTCTATATAAAATATAGATTCATCTTAATATTAATTTTAGTAAAGTGTAAAAAAAAAAGATAATTGCACAACATGAAATAGGAGATCTTGTCACATAATGTAATTCAAATTAATTTTATGTTAAAAAATAAAAATAAGTAAATTTTACGTTTCAAAAATAAAAATAAATAATAAAAAATTATTAGTTAGTTTAAAAGTTAAATATCTTTGGGTGTAATTATTTTTTTTTATCTTAAAAAATTTAACCTTTTTTTATGTTTGATAAATCCGAGTTTAAGATGGATCTATGCTGATCATAAAAACAATAAAGTAATCTAAAGATTATGTAATATGACTTTTTCCAAATCTATCATTTTTTTTCTTAATTTCAAAAATCACTGCTTTAAAAAAAACTTAAAAAATCAATGTGTTTTCCATAGAAAAATATTGTGTTTTCTATAGGAAAAAGCTAGCCAATGGTTTATAGAAAAATGTGTGTATTT
>LPNX010653937.1:859306-894458 GCA_001517045.1 Pseudotsuga menziesii | reverse complement strand
TGCAGCCTGAAACAATGGTGCCTCTGTTTGTATGAGCATGAACAGCAAAGAAGGTATGCATGGTGCTCGTTTCTTTTCTTTATTCTTATTTAATTTTTCTTATTAATTTGTTAACATTGGCAAATTGTTTTTGATTGAATATAGATGGGCAAAGGCCGATGCAGAGCTTCATCGTTAAAGGCAGAGACGGATTCATATTCAGAGGCAGACGCAGAGGTATAGAAATCTCTTTTATTATGAGGGTTTGTCCAAGAACCCTCTGCTCTAATTCATGCCCACCCTACGGTCATTGCTTTTTCGCTTCTGGCTAATCGGGCGCAGGTAAGAGCTGTTTTTTAATGAAATTACTTATGTTTGATGTCTTCTTATGTTTTTTTTTTGTTGTTCTCTTATTCCATGTAATTTGTTGTCATTCTTTAAACATTCATAGAGTTTATGCCTTTGAACATCATGATCCTTCAATTAAAATGTATTCTACCAATTTATTCATATGATTTTGTTGTTTCCTTATTCCATATCATTTTAAGAGATTTTATTTTCTTAATTCAATTCCTCGTTGTCCTTTTCAAAGTTATTTTGCATATTTCCATGGTTTTACCTTCTATGAAGGTAGATTATGTGTTGACAAGAGAACTAGAACCACATATCTTCTGCATTGGTTATCATCCTTTGATTGCTCTCAGTAATAAGTTTCTGCCAATGTTTTGAACATTATAATCCTTCAATGCTGCAAATGGACCTGGCTGGAGAGCCTCCTTTTCTTTTCTTCTTCATTTGCAGTTTATTCGTTTTCTAAGATTTCAGTCTCCTATCCTGCACTTGCCCCTATTTTGATACCAGTTCCATTATTTGTCTGTTTCTATTTCAACTCATTTTCGAATTTTCAAAGTTTTTATGTTTCTGTGGTTTTTCGGCATGTTGCGGTTCTTAAAATTTTCGAACAAAAACTCGGACATGAAGTCTGACCGTATTCCTACCTCGCAACAAGGCCACGGGAATGGACCTCGAGGAATCCTTTCCTTTTATTTTTATCCTTCATTTGCATTTTATCGGTTTAATTCTAAACTGATTTTCGAATGTTTCGGTCTCCACTCATTTTCGAATTCGCAAGGAATGTCTCTGGGATTTTTTAAAATGCCACTCCGCTTTACAAGCTGAGGTTATGTTCATGTTCAGTGTTTTTTCTTAAATACATATGTAGTTTTTTTCTTTCTTTTAAATACAGTTATATATTATTAGTTTTTAAGTGCGAAGCCGCTTTATAAGTTCACGTTATGTTTCTGTTTGGTGTTTTTTTCCAAATATATATGTAAACTTGTTGTGGCTTTGGATATACTGTAGTTTTTTTCTTCATTTTAAATATAGTTTTGGATATACAGTAGCTTTCTTCTTTATTTTAAATATAGTTTTATATTATTACTTATGTTTAAGATTTTAAAGCATAATTTCAATATACATGCAAACTTGTTGTGGCTTTGTATATATATATATTTTTTCTTTATTTTAAATATAGTTTTTTATTTTAAATATAGTTTTATATTATTAGTTATGTTTAAGATTTTAAAGTATTTTTTTAAATATATATTTAAACTTGTTGGGGCTTCCCAGAGATATATATATTGTATTTTTATTTTAAATATACTTCTATATTATTAGTTATATTTAAGATTTTAAAGTAGTTTGTTGTTTTTAAAGTTTATTGTTTTTTTGTTTCATCAGATACATATTTATATTGTTTATAATGTTTATTGATAATTTATTTTTATTTTATTATTTAATATTTTAAAATATTATTTTATTACTAGTTTATATTTTTTAATTTATAAATAAAATTTTGTGAATATTTTTAAATCTGTTTGGTGGATTTCTCAACGAAAGAAATTTAAAAACAATTTTATTTGTTTTTTAATACAATATTTTAATGTATTTTGTATATATTATTTTATTTTTTATTCGAGTAATTTTTAATTTTTATTTGTAATTATCTAAATGTATATGTATGTTGTAATGTTAATCATTATTATTGTTTGATTTGTGTTAACGAAATAGGATTCAATGGATGGAAACATTGGAAAAATAGAGTTCTGAGGTAGAAGTATTTTCTTTCTCTTCTTTTTATAATTTAATGGAATATTCATTAAGTTAGACTTTGTCTCTTTTTTTCACAATTTAGTGAAATATTCATTAGATTAGACTTTGTGAATTTAATAGGTTTTGTAATATTTATTGATAATTTTTTCTTTTCTTGAAATAAATATAAAAAATTTATGATTATTTTCTGTTTTCTTGAAAATAATGTTGATGGTTACTTTTTAACTTGTGACAACAGCATTCAATTCAGATGTACTGAAAACATGCAAATGACCAAGTTGCAATACTTTGCATGTTGTTATTCATTTTTATGGGAGCTTCTTCTTATTCTGCTCTTTTGAGGAATAATGAAGATTATCTTCATGTAAATTATACTATTATTTTCATGTAAAAACTAGAAATATATATATATATATTAATAAAAATGTTATTATTTTTTTGGGGGAATGGGCCATCTTTTCTTCTGGCCCTTTCCCAAAAACCTCAAAATAGCTATGGACAAAGCTATTTTTTAGGAGTGTTAGTGTATTTGATTGTGTTTGTTTCCTATTTCTATTTTTTTGTATAATGTGTTAGGAAAAGAGATAATGATAATAATAATACGCTAATTTAAAATCAATATGAATTTAAATTGAATGTAACATTATTAAATGTGATATAAAAAAACTTATTTCTATGGTTTTATCTATTTAATTAGTGTGGATGATTTTTTTTGAATGAATGTATAAAAATATCTAAATAATATTTTTTTAATATGTAAACCATTACATTTGCATTTAATTTTAAGTAATTCTTTTTAATTAGAACTTCATTTTTAGTCACTTTAACTTACACTATAGCTTTAATTTTTAACTTTCATTTTCACTTCAAACATCAACTTTATTTCATTTCAACTTTAACATTTAATTTTTGTTTCTTACTTGTATGTCTATGCATTTAGTATTAACATTAACGTTCACTTTTTTTAATTTGGTTTATAATTTCAATTTCATTTTTATTTCTCTTTAAGTTTAACATTTAATTTTTATATTTTACTTGTATATGTATGCATTCAGTATTAACATTAATTTTCAAATTTTTTTTAAACTTAAATTGGACTTCAATAATATTATAATATACATTTCACTGTTACTCCAACACTAACTTTAACTTTTGCTTATAATTTCAATTTTATTTTTATTTGTTGTGTATGGATGCATTTAATATTAATTTTGTTTCACTCAATGTTAATATTTAATTTTAATTTTATTTACTTGTAAATGCATGTTTATAACTTTTAACTTTGACTTCAACTATAATTTTTAACTTTGACTTTCACTACAAATATCATCTCTAACTTTTAGCCTTAATTTGAGTTTTAACTTTAATTTAATTTACTGTGTATATATGCATTTAACAATAATTTGGACTTACATCAAATTAACCTCTAATTTTAATTTAATTTATACATGTATTGAATAATAATAATACTCACTAAAACTTTAATTGTTAATTGTTAATTTTATTTTTGAATTCAATTCTAAATATTTCTTCTTAATTAAAACTTCATTTTTATTCACGTTAACTTAACTTTAGCTTTAAATTTTTACTTGTATATGTATGCATTTAGTATTTTCATGTTTTTTAACTTAATTTAAACGTCAAACATATTACAATTTACATTTCACTATTAATTCAACACAAACTTTAACTATGGTTTATAATTTCAATTGCATATGCATTTAGTATTTTCATTTGGTTTATAATTTCAATTTCATATGCATTTAGTATTTTCAATTTTTTGTAATTTAATTTAGACTTCAAACATATTACAATTTACATTTCACTATAACTTCAACACAAACTTTAACCATGGTTTATAATTTCAATTTCATTTTTATTTCACTTCAACTTTAACATTAATTTTCAGTTTTTTTAACTTCAACAATATTATAATATATATTTCACTATTACTCCAACATAAACTCTAACTTTTGTTGTTAATTTTCATTTTTTTTAAACTTAACTTAGACTTCAACAATATTATAATATACATTTCACTATTACTCCAACACAATCTCTTAACTTTTGTTGTTATTTTTCACCTTTTTTTTAAACTTAACTCAGACTTCAACAATATTATAATATACATTTCACTCTTTCTTCAACACAAACTCTAACTTTTGTTTATAATTTTAATTTCATTTTTATTTACCATATAGGTATGCATTTAATATTAATTTTATTTTACTTTAATATTAATATTTAATTTTAATTTTAATCTTTATTCACTTGTAAATGTATGTTTATAATTTTTAGCTTTCACCCAACTATAATTTTTAACTTTCACTTCAAATATCAATTCTAACTTTTAGCCTTAATTTGAGCTTAGCTTTAATTTAATTTACTATGTGTATGTATACATTTAACAACTATTTTGACTTATAGCAAATTAGCCTCTAATTTTAATTTACTTTACACATGCATTTAATATTAATAATCACTCAAGCATTACTTGTTAATTGTTAATTTTATTTTTCACCTCAATTCCAAGTAATTCTTCTAAATTAAAAATTATTTTTTATTCACCTTAACTTACCCTATAACTTCAGTTTTTCATTTTCATTTTCACTCCAAACATCAACTTTAACTCATATCTAACCTCCACATTTAACTTTAAAACTTTAAAATTTTCACTCCAATTCTAACATTTTCTCTAACCCCAACCTTATTAACCTTAAACTTAAACTTTAAATTTAACATTAAGTCAACTTTTATATTTACTAATTCTATGTACGTGTATTAATTTTTAAATGTGTATTTGGGTGTTTGTGTTTATATGTTTGAGTTTGTGTCTTCAAGTATGCTATAATATTACAAACACATCACACTAGTTCTTAAAGGTTTGTCTAACATATTACAATTTACATTTCACTATTACTTCAACACAAATTTTAACTCTAGTTTATAATTTCAATTTCATTTTTATTTCACTTCAAGTTTAATATTTAATTTCTATTTTTTACTAGCATATGTATGCATTTGGTATCAACATTAATTTTCATTTTTTTTAACTTCAACAATATTATAATATACAGTTCACTATTACTCCAACACAAACTTTCACTTTTATTGTTAATTTTCATTTTTTTTCAACTTAACTTAGACTTCACCAATATTATAATATACATTTCACTATTACTCAAACATAAACTCTAACTTTTGTTGTTAATTTTCAATTTTTTAAACTTAACTTAGACTTCAACAATATTATAATATACATTTTAGTATTCTAACTTTTGTTGTTAATTTTCTCTCTTTTTTTTAAACTTAAATTAGACATCAACAATATTATAATATGCATTTCACTATTATTCCAAAACAAACTTAACTTTTATTTATAATTTCAATTTCATTTTTATTTACCATATAGGTATGCATTTAATATTAATTTTATTTCACTTTAATGTTAATATTTAATTTAATTTTTATTTTTTATTTACATATAAATGTATGTTTACAATTTTTAAGTTTAGTGAACTATAATTTTTAACTTTCACTTCAAATATCAACTCTAACTTTTAGCTTTATTTTGAGCATAACTTTAATTTAATTTATTGTATACATTTAACAATAATTTTGACTTACATCAAATTAACCTCTAATTTTAATTTACTTTACACATGCATTTAATATTAATACTCACTCAAATTTTAATTTTTAATTGTTAATTGTTAATTTTATTTTTCACCTCAATTCCAAGTAATTCTTTTAAATTAAACATTAATTTTTATTCACTTTAACTTACCCTATAACTTTAATTTTCATTTTGATTTTCACTCTAAACATCAACTTTAACTCATATCTAAGATCCACATTTAACTTTAAAAATTTAATTTTCACTCCATTCTAACTTGTTCTCTATCCCCAACCTTATTAACCTTAAACTTGAACTTTAAATGTAACATTTTAAGTCAACTTTTATATTTACTAATTCTATCTATGTGTATTAATTTTTAAATGTGTATTTGGGTGTTTTTGATATATGTAACTGCTACAGAGGTGTACATACACTACCCCCCTCTGAATTCGAACGCGTGACCTCCTAAGAGGAAACACATGCTCTTAACCATTAGACCCACTCATGCTGTACTTCACTATTACTTCAACACGAACTTTAACTCTCGTTTATAATGTCAATTTCATTTTCATTTCACTTCAAGTTTAACATTTAATTTTTATTTTTTACTTGTATATGTATGCATTTAGTATTAGGATTAATTTTCAGTTTTTTTAACTTCCACGATATTATAATATACATTTCACTATTACTCCAACACAAACTCTAACTTTTGTTCTTAATTTTCAATTTTTTTTAAAGTTAACTTAGACTTCAACAATATTATAATATACATTTCACTATTACTCCAACATAAACTCTAAATTTTGTTGTTAATTTTCATTTTTTTAAACTTAACTTAGACTTCAACAATATTGTAATATACATTTCACTATTACTTCAACACAAACTCTTAACTTTTGTTGTTAATTTTCACCTTTTTAAACTTATCTTAAACTTCTACAATATTATAATATGCATTTCACTATTACTCCAACATAAACTCTAACTTTTGTTTATAATTTCAATTTCATTTTTATTTGTCATGTAGGTATGCATTTAATATTAATTTTATTTCACTTTAATGTTAATATTTAATTTTATTTTTATTCTTTATTTACTTATAAATGTATGTTTATAATTTTTAACTTTCACTTCAAATATCAACTCTAACTTTTAGTCTTAATTTGATCTTAGCTTTAATTTAATTTACTATTTGTATGTATACATTTAGCAATAATTTTGACTTACATCAAATTAGCCTCTAATTTTAATTTACTTTACAAGTGCATTTAATATTAATAGTCACTCAAAATTTAATTGTTAATTGTTAATTTTAGTTTTCACCTCAATTCCAAGTAATTCTTCTAAATTAAAAATTAATTTTTATTCACTTTAACTTACCCATAACTTAAATTTTTCATTTTGGTGAGGATGGTGAGGATGGTGAGGATGATGATGATGATGAAGATGATGAGGATGAGGATGAGGATGAGGATGAGGATGAGGATGAGGATGAGGATGAGGATGAGGATGAGGGTGAGGGTGAGGGTGAGGGTGAGGGTGAGGATGAGGATGATGATGATGATGATGATGATGATGAGGATGATGAGGATGATGATGACGAGGATGATGAAAAATGATGGTGATGATGATGAGGAGGAGGATGACTATAATGATGATGACGATGATGAGGGTGAGGATGACTATAATGATGATGACGATGATGAGGGTGATGATGATGGTGATGATGACAATGATGATGATGATGGGGATGAGGGTGGTGATGATGATGATGAGGATGAGGATGAGGATGAGGATGAGGATGAGGATGATGAGGATGAGGATGAGGATGATGATGAACAATGATGGTGATGATGATGAGGAGGATGATGACTATGATGATGATGATGATGAGGATGAAAGTGGTGATGATGATGATGATGTTGATGAGGATGAGCATGATAATGATGAGCATGATGATGGTGATGATGTTGATGAGGAGGAGGATGATGATGATGATGATGACGATGACGATGATGATGAACAATGATGGTGATGACGAGGAGGAGGAGGAGGATGACAATGATGTTGAGGATGATAGTTATGATGAGGAGGAGGAGGAGGATGATTATGATGATGATGATGATGATGACGATGACAGCGATGATGAACAATGATGGTGATGATGATGATGAGGAGGAGGAGGAGGATGAGGATGAGGATGAGGATGAGGATGATGATGATGAGGAGGAGGAGGAGGAGGATGACAATGATTATGATGAGGATGATGACTATGATGATAATGAAGATGATGATCATGATGATCGCGCTAATGATAATGATCAACAATGATGGTGATGATGATGATGATGATGATCACGATGATGATGATGATGATGATGATGATCACGATGAATATGGCTATGATGATGATTATGATGATGATGACGATGATAGAAATGAGATTTCACCTACTTAATATAAATACCAATTACTAAATATGGAAAACCATCGAAATCTTTAATACACATATAAACACTCATTACAATGATGGCCACACACTTGTTTGAAGATTGATGGTACCAAATGATCTGTTCTATTCTATGGACTATAAATTTGCAGACGTCAATGAACAATCATCCACCCCTCATATCTCTCCTATCCCCACTTCATATGTGTCCTCCCTCCATCCCCCCCTCATATATCTCCCATAACCATCCCTCCCTTTCCCTTATATTTCTCCTCCCTTCATCCCCCTCATATATGTCCCCTACCTATCCCTCCTTTCCATGATTCCCTCTACACCTTCCTCTCCCTCCTTTGACTCCCCTGACCTCTTAAATAATATAATGTTGGGTCATGAGCCACCCCATGTTATATTTTTAACATTAAGCTAGTATTATATTAGGATCTTTAACTGAGAGAATAACAAGCACAACAATCAAATACACGAGACAATGAACGCATTTTTTTTCCTCAGGGAAACCATAAATGGAGAAAACCCCACAAATTCCTCGGAGATAGAATCAGCACCAAAAGTAAAAACCCAAAACAGAGAGATGATCTCCCAACAGTAGTAGCCTCTTTCTTCCTAGCCCCAGTAGCTTCTCCTTCCTCATCTATGCACTAAAACTGAGTGTGAATGAGTGTGTGATAAATAGAGAGGCTCACTAGGGCCGACTTCTCTAGGAGAGTCTAATAACCCTAGGGCCCTGAAACTGCAGGGACTTTAACCCTTAACCAATAGGAGGGTCACCCACAATGACTTGACATCACTTGTTTGAATTATAGAAAATCTTGATTGGAACATCGAGGCATGACATGACTCAATTACATTACAGACACATCCTGGAATAAACATCAAGGTACAATACATAAGATATGCAAGTGAATACATTCTGAAGTTGCAATTACATCAACACTCCCTCTTAACTACGAAGGTATTCTCTCAACACAATTTCTCATCACAAGTTTTCTTCTCTATATCATCTAGATCATCATCGAGTTCTCGTCATCTTCAAGTCATCTTCATCTTCAGGTCATCTTCATCTTCAAGTCATCTTCATCTTCAAGTCATATTTATCTAGATCTGGATCATCACATGATTTGGATCATCATCACTAGATCTAGATAATCACTCAATATGGATCATCATCACTAGATATAAATCATCACTCGATTTAGATCATCACTACTACAACAACATCACTGGATCTATATCATCAGTCAATCTTGATCATCACTGCTAGATCATCATCAATGGATCGGGATCATCATCATCACTAGATCTGGATCATTACTCGATATAGATCATCACTCGAATTGGATCATTACTCCATCTGGATCATTACTCAATCTGGATCATCACTCGATATGGATCATTACTCGATCTGGATCATCACTGGTGCTATCTCATGATTCCTCTCATCACAGGAATTTCTACAGAGCCAGCCCTTTTTCATGCTGGGTGTAGGCCTAACCTCCATGTAGCTCTTCTTCAGTGCTTATATCTGACCCTAAGTCAGAATGGACCATCTAGCACTTACATCTGACCTTGAATCATCATAAAGGCATGCCCAACACTCACATCTGACCATGAGAAGAACTTAATCCCCTCACCATGTCAAAATGGCCCATCCCTTACATCTGACCATGGAAGGAACTTCATCGTCTCACCATGTCAAAATGGCACAGCCTTTACATATGACCTTGACTCGTTAGAATGGCCCGGCCCTTACATCTAACCTTGACTTGTCAGAATGGCCTAGCCCTTACATCTGACCTTGACTCATCAGAATGGCCCAACCTTGACATCTGACCTTGACTCGTCAGAATGGATCTCAGTCCTAGACTGAGGATCCCTAGTAACAAACCAGGTTCCTCCATTCAAAGAATGGCAACAGCCCTTATATCTGATCAAGTGGGAACCAATCTTTCAATCACATCAAAATAGCCATGCACTCACATCCGATCATGTAATACTACATCTCACAATCATGTCAAAATGGCCCTCAGTCCTAGACCAAGTATTCTTAGTAACTGACCAGGCACCTCCATTTAGAGAATGGCAATAGCCCTTATATCTGATCATGTAGGAACCAATCCCACAGTCATATCAGAATGGCTCAGCACTCATATTTGACATGGAAGGAACCAATCCACTCACCATGATAGAATGGCTCATCCCTTACATCTGACCATGGAAGGAACTTAATCCTCTCAACATGTCAGAATGGCTCATGGACTCATCACTTCCCCTTGGAGGGAACCTCAATCTGGAGAACACCAAGATTCTCTGTGAAGTACTCAAACTTCACTCTAGCTAATGGCTTCATCAACACATCATCTATCTGTTCATCTATCGCAAAATATTGGAGCTTCACTGCTCCTCTTTGCACCATATCCTTGATATAGTGATACTTGATCTCGATATTCTTTGACTTTTCATGGAACACTGGGTTATTTGAAAACTTCATGCAACTCTGGTTGTCACAATATATACAAGTAGCATCTAAATCGAGATCAAATAAATTAGATAGTAGCTTCCTTATCCATACTTTTTCACAACTAGCTGAACAAGCTGCGACATACTCTACTTCAGCTATACTCAGTGCCACACAAGATTTTTTCCTGCTAAACCAATAGATCACACCTAGTCCCATACTAAAGAAACAACCTGAAGTGTTCTTCCTATCGATGGCACTGCCTACCCAATCTGAATCAACATAACCCTCCAGGTTAATCTTCTGACTCACCTCATACTTGAGCCCATAATTAACTCTACCCTTTGGGTACCTCAAAATATGCTTTGCAATAATCAAGTGAACATGTCTCGGATCTATCAGTAACTGGCTCAAGGTGTTCACAACAAAGCAAATATATGGTCTCATGTTTGTCATGAACATCAAGGACCCAATCATCTGACGATACATCATATCATCAACCGCTTCTGATGAAGCATCACTCAATAGCTTCAAGTTTGATGCCATAGGTGTCGTCATGGCCTTGTATTCCATCATCTTGAATCTCTTTAGAATCTCTACCGTATATTTCCCTTGTCCCAGGGAAATTCCATCTACATTTTGCAATACCTCCATGCCTCGAAAATAATGCATTATACCCAAGTCCTTCATTTTGAACTCAGCAAAAAGCTTCCTCTTCGTATCAACAATCAACCCATCTATGCCTGTTACAAATAGGTCATCTACATACAGTAGTACCATCACTGGGTTGACACCTTCAACCTTGTAGTAAAGGTTGGAATCTGCTTTACTCTTGGAAAATCCCAAACTAGATAGAAAGCTATCAATTCTTCCATACCATGTCCTGGGTTCCTATTTCAAACTAGATAGGGCTTTATTCAATCTACACACATGAGACTCCCTGTCATGTGTCTCAAAACCAAGTGGCTGCTCCACATAAACTTCCTCTTCTACTACACCATTCAAGAAGGTATTCTTGACATCCATTTGGTGTATATTCCATTTCATCACTATAGCCAGAGCAAGTACTAATCTGATGGAAGTGTATCTGGCTACAGGTGCAAAAGTTTCTTCATAATCTATTCCTTCTTTCTGGGAGAAGCCACGAGCAACAAATCTTGCTTTATATTTTTCTATGCTACCATCTACATCATGCTTGATCTTGTAGATCCTTTTGGAAGTTACAACAGACTTCCCTTCTGGTCTTGGGAGAACATCCCAAACATCATTCTTCATTATCAATTGATACTCTTCGATCATAGCATCCTTCCATTCTTTTCGTTCTACTGCTTCTTCATATTTGGAAGGTTCTTTATTGATGAAATCACATAATAATGCTACATATCCAGAGCAGGACCTGGTCCTCTTTCTTTCTCTATGATTCTCTTTTGGAGCCCCATATATTTTTGCACCTTGGATAGCTTCTCGTACCCAAGCCGGTTTCCTCTTATGAGGATTCTTCTCCTGAGGTGGATCTACACATTCTTGAGGTTCTTTGAATTCTCGATCTTCTTGTTGAATTTCTTCGTTCATGGTTGTGTCATGAATTCTGGGTGCTTCTATTTCTTCAGGTTCTTCAGCAGGTATCTTTCTAGATTTGTTGTAAGCTGAATCTTCATCAAATTTCACAGCCCTACTGATGTCAATATTCTTGAATCCTAGGAAGTATATTCTTTAAACCTTCGAGATTTTGGAGTATCCCACAAATATACCCTTCTTTCCTGAAGGATCTAATTTTTTCCTCTTTTCTTTTGGAATGTGTATGTACACTGGACAGTTGAATATTCTGAGATGGCTGACTTCTAGTTTCTTACCAAAAAAGACTTCTTTAGGTGTCTTGTTCTCTAGTACTCTATGTGGAGTACGGTTCTGTACATACACTGCTGTTCTGGAAGCTTCTTCCCATAGATGCATGGGAAGATCTTGATCATGAATCATGGACCTTGTAGCTTCCATGATCATTATATTCTTCCTTTCTGCAACCCCATTCTATTGTGGATTACATGGAGTGGATAACTCCCTCTTAATCCTTGAAGCATAGGTTTTTGAATTCATTCGAAGTGAATTCTCTGCCATTATCTGATCGAAAAATCTTGATCTTCTTTTCTGTATGGTTCTCAATCAAGGCTTTGAATTCCTTGAACTTGTTGAATACTTCATGTTTGTTCTTCATGAAGTAAATCCATGTCTTCCTAGAAAATTCATTAATGAAAGAAACATAGTATACATACCTGCTTAATGAAATTGATGACATCGGACTGCATACATCAGAGTGAATGATTTAGATTCCTTTTTCCTTGCTCTCACTACTTGGAAATGTCTTCTTTGTATTCTTTCCTTTCACACATCCTTTGCCTACTCCATCATGTTTTGCTTGAATTTTTGGAAGACCTTCAACAGCTTTGCTTGCAAGTGGTAGTGATCTGTAATGCACATGTGAAAGCCTTCTCTACCAAAGTTCATTTGGCTCTACTATTTCATGGATCAAGGATTGTTCTGGATGGCCCTTCAATTTGTATAGACCTCTCTCTTGTTCCCTAATCACTACTACATCATTATTAGTCTATCCCTTTGGCCACATGATAACTTGGCCATCTATAAATGCAACCCTCATGCCTTTTGCATCTAATGCAGATATGGAGAGGAGGTTCTTCTTTATTCCTGGTACAAACAATACTTCCTTAATTGTCATAGACTTTCCATAGTCTAGATTATAGGAGGATTCCCCACTACCTTTTATTTGATACTAGTAATCATCTCCAAGTTTCACCTTGTGTGGCGATTCATGTTCTGATAGTCTCACAAAAGATTCTTTGAATCCCGTTATATGTTTGGAAGCCCGAATATCTATAATCCAATCATTTCTTCCATTTGTAATGTTTCCCATGAGAGAAGATTTCAAAACATATTCTTCATCACTTGAAGAATCATCACTTTCTTGTTTGTTTCTCTTTGTGGAAGGTTCATCATCTTGTGCAACATGAGCATGATGTTTTCTCTTATTGTTTTTATTCTTATGAGAGTTACTTTTGTTTTTAGGACAATCTTTGGCAAAGTGCCCTATTTCATCACAAGTATAACATCTGAGTTGATATTTCTTGTAGGAAGAGTGCTTACCTTCAGAATGATGATGGTGATGATGGTCCCTTCTAGGTTTCTTGGATTGAACTGTGAGAGCTTGATATTTACTTCCCATATTTTCTTCTCGAGCTGCTATCCGAGCTTCTTCTTGTGATAATTCTTCCCAAAGTTTGATGAACTTGACTAACTTCTTTCTGGAGTAGATCACTTGAATGAAAGAGTCCCATTTCCTAGGGAGACCATTCAAGGTGGTCATTACAATATCTGCACTTTCCACTTCTTCATCCACTGCTTCAACTTGTTCTTTGATCTGGGAGACCCTTGTGAAGTAAGGCGGGATGGTCTCTGCATTCTGAAACTTCACATTCTTCAACCGGTTCCTCAGATTCATCTTCATGTTTATGTTCTTTCCTTCAAACAGTTTGGTTAGGGCATCAAACATAGCTTTAGGTGTCTTTAGGGATGACACCTATGGTATGAGGTGATCCTTGATTGAATCAGCAATAATCCTCTTATCCATAACCAAATTATTCTTATGTAATTCCTTAGCCTCATCTCCCTCTGGAACTGGAACCTCCTCATTGATGTAGGAGTCCAACTCATTCTCTTCCAGGACCAGGGAGATCCTATACTTCCAAGCTCGAAAGTTATTATCTCCCTCAATATTTTCATCAAGATTGGTATGATGAGACATCTTAACTAAGAACCTCAAATGGAAATACAAAAGATTTAGATCTTACCAGGTTAAGATGTCGTATCTAGATTTGGAGCTGAAATTATGTAGTGCTGGTTCAAGAGCAGATTAGGGTTTGGATTTTCTGGAGTTATGTCCAACCAAATTCTTTTATATTGATCTCTAAAGTTTGATTTTGAGGAGGAGATCAATCCAGGCTTGGGTTCACTGAAAAATTCCACTTCTATGGAAAGCCCTAATTTTCGACAATAGTGTCGGGTCCAAAACTAAAAAAGCTCAGAATTGGATTCTGCTTTGATAGAAAGATGAGCCCTAGGGAGGAGATTTAGTCCAACTTTATTTTACTGAAAATATGTGAAGAGAGATCCACAAAGTAGGAATCCCTAGTTCTCGCAGCTACACAGTGTCTTCTTCTCACGTTAGCTCTGATACCATGTTAGATTTTTAACATTAAGCTAGCATTATATTAGGATATTTAGCTGAGAGAATAACAAGCACAACAATCAAACACAAGAGACAATGAACACAATTTTTTTCCTTGGGGAAACCATAAATGGAGAAAACCCCACAAATTCCTCAGAGATAGAATCAACACCAAAATTAAAACCCCAAAACAACAAGATGATCTCCTGACAGCAGTAGCCTCTTTCTTCCTAGCCCCAATAGTTTCTTCTTCCTCAGTTATGCGCTACAACTAAGTGTGAGTGAGTGTGTGATAAATAGAGAGGATCACTCTCTATTTATACTAATTCTCGACTTGACAATAACTCACTAGGTCCAACTTCTCTAGGAGAGTCTAATAACCCAAGGGACCCAGAACTGCGGGGACTTTAACCCTTGACCAATAGGAGGGTTACCAATAATCACTTGACATCACTTGTTTACATTATAGAAAATACTGATCGAAACATTGGGGCATGGAATGACTCAATTACATTACAGACACATCCCAGAATAAACATCACGGTACAATACATAAGATATACAAGTGAATACATTCCGAAGTTACAATTACATCAACACCCCATAGATCGTCTGGATGGAATATTGGGAGTCTAAATGGTATTATAATGGGATAAGGATGCCATTACTCTTTTTTACTCTCGTACCAAATTAGTTAAGCAAAAACGCATATGAGTTATAACGCATATGCATTTTTTTTAAATTAAAAAAATCGGTGGGAATAAGGTTTAGCATTATGTTCGGAAAAAGCTTCGGACCACCGAACCTATTGGCTAGGACAAATAAACTAGGCTAATGCTTGTCTTTTAGAACTCTATCAATATGCTCAATTTAGATGGCGTGTTTTGCTATGAGAGATACAATATTTTTTTATGAAAATTTAGAATATTGTAGAGTATGATCTTGCGATTCTTAATATGTAATTTTTTCCTTTAAAACTATGTTTTATTATTTATAATTATTTTTCTAAATGACACACGTAAATTTTTGAAAATAGATACATCAATTGTTTTTTATATAACTTTTGATTTCCATCACCATTTCCCAAGAAAACTATATGGTGCACTAGACGAGATCAAGCTCTATGATGTTATATATAGAAATCAAGGATTTCATTAAGTTTTTCCCCTAAAGTGTTGCACCCGCACATAACGTTTTCATTTCAAGCTTTTGTGACCTCAATAATTAATAATAAAAAAATTAATTGATGAAAAAATCTGAATAAATAGCATTGCACTAGGCCCATATGTCCTTTATATGTCTGCAAGATTTTATCCCAAATTGACATCATTTACCTCATATATTGCTGCACCAGCACAAACATATATGTTAAGATGTAATGAAAATTTGAAAACCCAATTTCACGAAAACTAATTTTACAATCATTTACGCACATTTTTTATGCATAAATGCTATATATTATGAAATCTAATTCAATTACCTATATTTTTTATTTTTACTTCATCTTCAAATAAGTTAGGGAAGTACCCGTAATTGTCACCTAAAGTCAGAGTTTCCAGGTTTTTCGAGTATTATGTGGCATCTAAAGTGTCTTTAAGGGAGTCCATGATTATGCATCAGCCCACAAGTGATGGCTGAGATTGTGCATAGAAGAAATGTCATCCACACATCCATTTAAACACTAACAAAAAACATTTAAACAACTCAAAAAATGCATAGTGTATAAAACAAGAAAACTATTGTAGACTGTCAAAGGGAAATCATGGCTGCAGCACAACACCATGGAGCGGCTGAGCAAAACATACAACAACCCTTAACAAAAAAAATAGACACGAATCCTCATTACCAAATGAATGCAAAGTTAAAACCCTACAAAACCTCTTCAACGACAAAAAGAGAATCATGTATAAATGGACGACCAAGATCAGTCCTCTCCACAAAGAGTGCGTTGGTCATTTAATATGTTTGGCTGTGTTGTCAACTAGTAGTCAGGGTTTTCGACAAAGTTTAAAAATGTCATTAAAAATTCATTTAAACTCTCCTTTATCACAACTGGCCTCCACCTTGTATCTCCCATGGACGCATGCCATTTATTGACATAAAACATTTATAACATAGCCAACTTTACACTATCATCCTCTTCACATATAAAGCCCGCGGGGATAACACCTTATGCAGGTAAGATAAGAACATTATTACAATGCATAAAACTTATGTCCAAGAATCTTATGTCTTATTGCCTATTAATATAATCATACCATATAGTCATCACCCCCATCATAGCTTACAAATCCCACAATCTATTATGTCAAATCGTATGCAGGGTAAGGTCAAAACATAAGCTTGAACACATAAACCTTATGTACAAAAACTATAGTTAGGAGTAGGTCCAAAAGCCTAGGATTAAATCCTAGATAAGAAAATCCAATATCTTAATGATTTTAAACATCAACATCACCTTAGCAAGGGTTGTGACCAATTTTTCATTACAATTGGAGTCAATGTCGAGCGAACATTAAGAATGTCATCAAACATTTTAAAAATGTCTAGTTAATATTATCCTTGCAAACAAATAAGAACATGTTAGGACTAAGAAATACATTTACGACAAGTAAGAATGGTAATTTATAAACAAATTTTGTTTTTTATTTTATGGTTTTTTAACAGAATGATATTAGAAACACCCAACACTCAAATTGATATAAAACGGAAAACTAATTTTATTGTTATGGTTTGAATCTCTTTGCAAACAAGAAGATAAGATTAACCTTGTTTTTGCAGGAATCATGGAAGATGTCAAAATGTTTGCTAAAGCATAATCACATCCTAAAGATCCAGAAAAAAATGAAGAAAGTAACATTAGAGACGGTGAAATTTGGGTAAATCTTAATGAAAGTGGGAATTATAACCCATGCATTAGAGGAAATTTCAACTCAAAATGGGCCTTTTAACTCTAATTCAAATTCCATGTCATCATGTGTTAGCCAATGGAATTTATTTAAATTTTAAATACTGTATAGGTCTTAAACAATTTTTTAATATAAATTTGGGGATAGGTATCATAAAAAAACTACTTTTTGTTAGTATTTTCGGCATATCTCCGTGTGTTTTTACTCAAATTTCAATCGGGAGAGCTCGTTGGATGCGGAATTAAATTCCGCATCCAAGGAATACCCACTCAACATACTTTTGATAGACCGCTCTACCCCAAAACTAATAAGTACTTGAAAAATGTGATGATGACATCATCATCACATTTTTTTAGGTATTTCTTGTTTTTGGGGTAGCCGTGGTCGTAAAAAATATGCCAAGTGGGTACTCGTTGGATGCAGAATCTCTCCCAATCGAAATTTGAGTAAAAGCACAAGGAGATATGTTGAAAATACAATTAAAAAAGTATTTTTTTCTTTTCTTTCTCCAAAATTAATCAAAATTATTATTTTATTTTTTTAGGAGGCCCATTTTGAGTTGAAATTTCCTCTAATGTGAATTGCAACAAACAATAAAATATTTAAGGGTAGAAGTTAAATGAGTAAAGGAATATAATGAACAGATTTTAAAAGCACAAGAAGAATTAAATAATGTTATGCTAACTAAACTACATAGTAATGAAGAAGAAAACAACAAAGGACCTGATTTAAATATGGCAAGAAATGCACCTTGTGAACGTAAGGTAAGAAGACTATAATTTTCTACTCATGAGACAGAATATTCAAGTGAAGAATCAACTAAACATAGTAATGAAAAGTATAAAGATTATAGTGAAAGTAATGATAGTAATCAATGAAAAAACAAATACAAATCGTATGAAGAAATTTTCGATGAATTTAAAAATATCAAACCTCCTATATTCAAAGGAGAAATAGAAAAAGGAGAAGAAGAATAAGCTTGGTTATCTTGGATGAAAAAGAGCTTCCATATTTATAATTATTCTGATGAACTAAAATAAAAAATGGCAATTTATAACTTGGCAAAAAAGAACGATATCTGGTGGCAAGATATAAAGAAAGTAAAAAGAATTTAAGAACGTTATGTAACTTAGAAAACTTTTAAGAAATAATTTAAAAGAAAGTATTTATCAGAACAATATTATGAATATAAAGCTAAAGAATTATATGAATTACGATCAGGTGGAGTGACTATGAAGAAACTTTGCAGCAAAGTTTTAAGTTTATTATGTTATGCACCACACATTATTGATGAGAAGCCAAAAATTTAGTGTTTTCTTAAGTGTTTACCTCTTATCTTTAAAGAGAGAATCAAATATGATAATCGAAAAAACTTTAGAAGAGGCAATGAGAAAAGAAAATTTATACTAAGATCAGAAAAAAAACATGCGAGAAAACATATCTAATTGGAAAACTAAAAGACATGAAAATTTTGAACATAAAAGAAAGGTACTAAGTTTAATAAGAACTCTAGGAACAATTATCAGAAATACCAAGGGAATAATTTTAAAAATTATAAACAACAAAATATTGCAGCAATAAAATAAAAGGAAACAACCACTACTTTTATAAAAATATTGCACAAAGGAAACCATTAAAATGTTGGGAATATGTTGAACCACATTACTTTAAAGATTGTCCTATAAAAATAAATATCTTAATAACATACATACAATTCAAGAAGCTACTACAGTGGGAGATATAACAAGAATCATGCCCAGGTATCAGTGCAACATTGGAGAACAGTAAAGTAGTTCATCAAACATCTATGGTCGAAATCAAAGGTATGTTAAAAGATAAACCAATTTCTATAATGATTGATCTAGGTATAAGTTTAAGTTATGTATCACCAATTATTATAGATCTATACAAGTTACAGTAAGACAAGTTTGAGAAGTCTTGGTTAGTTCAACTTACTACATGCATAAAATGAAAGGTCACTAGCTTCGTGAAAAAGTGTTATTTTATTATGAATGACTTAAAAACACATGTTGATTTGCTTACCTATAGGATCTTATGATTTATTGATAGGAATGGATTGGTTAGAGAAATGTAGAGTTATTTTAAACAGTTATGATAAAACATTCTCATGTTTGGATGATAAAGGTAATACCATTGTTGTAAAAGGAATTCCTAGGAAAGTTACCATAAGAGAAATTCCATCCTTACAAATGAAAAGGTATGTTCGTAAAGGATGCAAAGTTTTTGCAGTTTACATAATGGACGACAAAGAGAAAGATAATCAACTTAATATAAAAGACATACCGATTTTAAAATACTTTAAATATATATTTCTAGAAGAGATTCCTAGACTACCTTCAAAAATAGATATAGATTTTACAATTGATTTGGTACCAGTGGAAGTATCAACATCAAATGATCCCTATTGGATGAATATAGTAGAGCTTACTAAATTAAAATCACAAATACAAGAATTAATCGATAAAAATACATTCCACCTAGTTTTTCCCCTTGGGGAGCGCTGGTTTTATTTGTAAAGAAAAGAATGACACTCTACGGTTGTGTATAGATTCTAGACAATTAAAAAAAAATGATAATTAAAAATTGATATCCTTTTCCTCGTATTAACGACCTATTTCGAGGGGAAAATATATTCTCAAAAACATACTTGAGATATGGATACCCTAAAGTATGGGTCAAGGAAAAATACATATATAAAACTACTTTTAGAACCAGATACGGTCATTATGAGTTTGGGGCCTAATGCACTTTGGGTTTAAAAATGGCCCAACATATTTTATGTGTTTAAATAATAGTATACTAAGTAAATACTTCAATAAATTTGTAGTCATGTTTATCGAGGACATATTAATCTATTCTGAAAAAACAAGATCATGAGGAACACTTATAGATTATCCTACAAGTATTAAGGGAACAACTATTATTTTCCAAGTTTAGCAAATGTGACTTCTTCAAAGACAGAGTTCAGTATGGGATATCCGTCGATCCAAATAAAATCAATGCTATCATTGAATGGCATGTTTCAAAGAATGTAACTAATATAATATCATTTATGGGGATTATTGGATACTACCGTAAATGCATTGAAGGATTTTCCAAGATAGAATGTCCTATAACTTCATTACAAAAGAAAGTTAAGAAAGTTGATTGGAACAAAAAAATGTGAAGAGAGTTTTAATAAATTAAAACACTTATTAACAATGACTCCTATTCTAAAAATTGTTGACCCATTTAAAGATCTTGTTGTGTGTACGGATGCATGTAAAGAAGGTCTAGGTGGATTACTAATTGAGGAAAATTTTGTCATAGCTTATGACTCTTGGAAGCTAAATGAACATGAGAAGAATTATGCTACTCATGGCCTAGAATTATTTCTTATTGTTCATGCACTTAAAATTTGGTGACACTATCTCATTGGAAGGAGATTGTTACTAATGTCAAATAATATAATTTTGAAATTATTCGATCAACAAAATCTGAATGCTAGACAAGCTAGTTGGTTATCATTTCTAAGAGAATAAAATTTTGAAATAAAACATATAAAATGGAAACGAGAATAAAGTTGTATATGCTCTAAGTCATCATGTGAAATTGATTTATGCAACAAAAAGCAACAAGTATAAAACAAATTTAGAAGAAAAAATTAAAAATGTAGAAAATTTTGATACGGAGTATTAGAAACTAGAAGAAAAGACTGCAACAAATGAAGTAAAAGGAGTAAAAAAAAAATTTAGTGTGAATGAAAGGGGGTAATTATTACAAAAAGGGGGATTATATATACCTAATTAAGAAGATATTAAATTAATTATTATGGACGAATTACATAAAAGACCTTATTCAGGACATCATGGATATCAAAAAATGATTACCATGACAAGGAAGGCTTTCTTTGGCCTAATATGAAAAAGGAAGAAACACAATATTTAACACATTGTATTGAATGTCAACATGTAAAGACTAGACATCAACATCAATTCATATTATTACATCCATTACCTATTCCGGAATGGAAATGGAAAATTATCAATATGGAATTCATAACTGGGTTACCAAAAAATGTTAAGAAACGCGACTCAATCATGGTCGTGGTAGATAAACTGAGTAAGGAAAATCACTTCATTCCAGTAAAGTCTACGTATATATTTTTCTTTATTTTAAATATAGTTTTATATTACTAGTTATGTTTAAGATTTTAAAGTATTTTTTTAAATATATATTTAAACTTGTTGTGGCTTCAGAGATATATATAGATTTTTTGCTTTTTTATTTTAAATATAGTTCTATATTATTAGTTATATTTAAGATTTTAAAGTAATTTGTTGTTTTTAAAGTTTATTGTTTTTTTGTTTCATGAGATACATATTTATATTGTTTATAATGTTTATTGACAATTTATTTTTATTTTATTATTTAATATTTTAAAATATCATTTTATTATTTTATTATTAGTTTATATTTTTTAATTTATAAATAAAATTTTGTGAATATTTATAAATCTGTTTGGTGGATTTCTCAAAGCCTTATTGAAAGAAATTTAAAAACAATTTTATTTGTTTTTTAATACATTATTTTAATGTATTTTGTATATATTATTTTATTTTTTATTCGAGTAATTTTTATTTTTTATTTGTAATTATCTAAACGTATATGTATGTTGTAATGTTAATCATTATCATTGTTTGATTTGTGTTAATGAAATAGGGTTCAATGGATGGAAACATTGAAAAAATGGAGTTATGAGGTAGAAGTATTTTCTTTCTCTTCTTTTTATAATTTAATGGAATATTAACTTTGTCTCTTCTTTTCACAATTTAGTGGGATATTCATTAGATTAGACTTTGTGAATTTAATAGTTTTTGTAATATTTATTGATAATTTTTTCTTTTCTTGAAATAAATATAAAAAATTTATGACTAGTTTTTATTTTCTTGAAAATAATGTTGATGGTTACTTTTTAACTTGTGACAACATCATTCAATTCACATGTGCTGAAAACATGCAAATGACCAAGTTGCAACACTTTGCATGTTGTTATTCATTTTTATGGGAGCTTCTTCTTATTCTGCTCTTTTGAGGAATAATGTGAAGATTATCTTCATGTAAATTATACTATTATTTTCATGTAAAAACTAGAAAAATATATATATTAATAAAAATGTTATTTTTTGGGGGGGGAATGGGCCATCCTTTCTTTTGGCCCTTCCCCAAAATCCTCAAAATAGCTATGGACAAAGATATTTTTATGTGATTGTGTTTGTTTCCTATTTCTATTTTTTTGTATAATGTGTTAGGAAAAGAGATAATAATAATAATAATACTCTAATTTAAAATCAATATCAATTTAAATTAAATGTAACATTATTAAATGTGATATAAAAAAACTTATTTCTATGGTTTTATTTATTTAATTAATGTGGATGATTTTTTTGAATGAATATATAAAAATATCTAAATAATCTTTTTTTAATATGTAAACCATTACATTTGCATTTAATTTTAAGTAATTATTTTTAATTAGAACTTCATTTTTAGTCACTTTAACTTACACTATAGCTTTAATTTTTAACTTTCATTTTCACTTCAAACATCAACTTTATTTCATTTCAACTTTAACATTTAATATTTGTTTCTTACTTGTTAATGTATGCATTTAGTATTAACATTAACATTCACATTTTTTAATTTGGTTTATAACTTCAATTTCATTTTTATTTCTTTTTAATTTTAACATTTAATTTTTATATGTTACTTGTATAGGTATGCATTTAGTATTAACATTAATTTTCAATTTAAAAAAAAAAAAAAAATTGGACTTCAACAATATTATAATATACATTTCACTGTTACTCCAACACTAACTTTAACTTTTGCTTATAATTTCAATTTTATTTTTATTTGTTGTGTATGGATGCATTTAATATTAATTTTGTTTCACTCAATGTTAATATTTAATTTTAATTTTATTTACTTGTAAATGCATGTTTATAACTTTTAACTTTCACTTCAATTATAGTTTTTAACTTTGACTTTCATTACAAATATCATCTCTAACTTTTAGTCTTAATTTGAGTTTTAACTTTAATTTAATTTACTGTGTATATATGCATTTAACAATAATTTTGAATTACATCAAATTAACCTCTAATTTTAATTTACTTTATACATGTATTGAATAATAATAATACTCACTAAAACTTTAATTGTTAATTGTTAATTTTATTTTTGAATTCAATTCTAAATATTTCTTCTTAATTAAAACTTCATTTTTATTCACGTTAACTTAACTTTAGCTTTAAATTTTAACTTTCATTTTCACTTCAAACATCAACTTTATTTCCCTTCACTTTAACATTTAATTATTATTTTTTACTTGTATATGTATGCATTTAGTATTTTCATGTTTTTTAACTTAATTTAAACGTCAAACATATTACAATTTACATTTCACTATTAATTCAACACAAACTTTAACTATGGTTTATAATTTCAATTTCATATGCATTTAGTATTTTCATTTGCTTTATAATTTCAATTTCATGTGCATTTAGTATTTTCAATTTTTTTTAACTTAATTTAGACTTCAAACATATTACAATTTACATTTCACTATAACTTCAACACAAACTTTAACTATGGTTTATAATTTCAATTTCATTTTTATTTCACTTCAAGTTTAACATTTAATTTGTATTAACATTAATTTTCAGTTTTTTTAACTTCAACAATATTATAATATACATTTGAGTATTATTCCAACACAAACTCTAACTTTTGTTGTTAATTTTCTCTTCCTTTTTTTATAACTTAACTTACACTTCAACAACATTATAATATATATTTCACTATTACTCAGACTTCAACAACATTGTAATATATATTTCACTATTACTCAGACATAAACTCTAAATTTTGTTGTTGATTTTCATTTTGTTTAAACTTAACTTAGACTTCAACAATATTATAATATACATTTCACTCTTCCTTCAACACAAACTCTAACTTTTGTTTATAATTTTAATTTCATTTTTATTTACCATCTAGGTATGCATTTAATATTAATTTTATTTTACTTTAATATTATTATTTGATTTTAATTTTATTCTTTATTTACTTGTAAATGTATGTTTTTAATTTTTAACTTTCACTCAACTATAACTTTTAACTTTCACTTCAAATATCAATTCTAAATTTTAGCCTTAATTTGAGCTTAGGGTTAATTTAATTTACTATGTGTATGTATACATTTAACAACTATTTTGACTTATACTAAATTAGCCTCTAATTTCAATTTACTTTACACATGCATTTAATATTAATAATCACTCAAACATTAATTGTTAATTGTTAATTTTATTTTTCACCTCAATGTCAAGTAATTCTTCTAAATTAAAAATTAATTTTTATTCACTTTAACTTACCCTATAACTTCAGTTTTTCATTTTCATTTTCACTCCAAACATCAACTTTAACTCATATCTAACCTCCACATTTAACTTTAAAACTTTAATAGCCCCAACCTTATTAACCTTAAACTTACACTTTAAATTTAACATTAAGTCAACTTTTATATTTACTAATTCTATGTATGTGTATTAACTTTTAAATGTGTATTTGGGTGTTTGTGCTTATATGTGTATTTGTGTTTATATGTTTGATTTTGTGTCTTCAAGTATGTTATAATATTACAAACAAATCACACTAGTTCTTAAAGGTTTGTGTAACATATTACAATTTACATTTCACTATTACTTCAACACAAATTTTAACTCTGGTTTATAATTTCAATTTCATCTTTATTTCACTTCAATTTTAATATTTAATTTTATTTTTTACTAGCATATGTATGCATTTGGTATTAACATTAATTTTCATTTTTTTAACTTCAACAATATTATAATATATAGTTCACTATTTCTCCAACACAAATCTTTTTTTCAGCTTAAATTAGACTTCACCAATATTATAATATACATTTCACTATTACTCAAACATAAACTCTAACTTTTATTGTAAATTTTCAATTTTTTAAACTTAACTTAGACTTCAACAATATTATAATATACATTTCAGGATTACTTCAACACAAACTCTAACTTTTGTTGTTAATTTTCTCTTTTTTTTTTTAACTTAAATTAGACATCAACAATATTATAATATGCATTTCACTATTATTCCAAAACAAACTCTAACTTTTATTTATAATTTCAATTTCATGTTTATTTACCATGTAGGTATGCATTTAATATTAATTTTATTTCACTTTAATATTAATATTTAATTTTAATTTTATTCTTTATTTACATATAAATGTATGTTTATAATTTTTAACTTTCACTTCAAATATCAACTCTAACTTCTCGCTTTAATTTGAGCATAACTTTAATTTAATTTACTGTGTATGTATACATTTAACAATAATTTTGACTTACATCAAATTAACCTCTAATTTTAATTTACTTTACACATGCATTTAATATTAATACTCACTCAAATTTTAATTGTTAATTATAAATTTTATTTTTCACCTCAATTCCAACTAATTCTTTTAAATTAAACATTAATTTTTATTCACTTTAACTTACCCTATAACTGTAATTTTCATTTTGGTTTTCACTCTAAACATCAACTTTAACTCATATCTAAGCTCCACATTTAACTTTAAAACTTTAATTTTCACTCCATTCTAACTTGTTCTCTATCCCCAACCTTATTGACCTTAAACTTGAACTTTAAATGTAACATTTTAAGTCAACTTTTATAATTACTAATTCTATCTATGTGTATTAATTTTTAAATGTGTATTTGGGTGTTTCTCTTATATGTGTATTTGTGTGTTTGTATGTTATAATATTACAAACATATCACATATACTAGTTCTTAAAGGTTTGTGTAACATATTAGAATTTACATTTCACTATTACTTCAACACGAACTTTAATTCTGGTTTATAATTTCAATTTCATTTTTATTTCACTTCAAGTTTAACATTTAATTTTTATTTTTTACTTGTATATGTATGCATTTAGTATTAGGATTAATTTTCAGTTTTTTTTAACTTCCACGATATTATAATATACATTTCACTATTACTCCAGCACAAACTCTAACTTTTGTTGTTAATTTTCACTTGTTTTTTAAGTTAACTTAGACTTCAACAACATTATAATATACATTTCACTATTACTCCAACATAAACTCTAAATTTTGTTGTTAACTTTCATTTTTTTAAACTTAACTTAGACTTCAACAATATTGTAATATACATTTCACTATTACTTCAACACAAACTCTTAACTTTTGTTGTTAATTTTCACCTTTTTTAACTTAACTTTTAAACTTCTACAATATTATAATATACATTTCACTATTATTCCAACATAAACTCTAACTTTTGTTTATAATTTCAATTTCATTTTTATTTGTCATGTAGGTATGCATTTAATATTAATTTTTTTTCGCTTTAATGTCAATATTTAAGTTTAATTTTATTCTTTATTTACTTATAAATGTATGTTTATAATTTTTAACTTTCACTTAACTATAATTTTTAACGTTCACTTCAAATCTCAACTCTAACTTTTAGTCTTAATTTGAGCTTAGCTTTAATTTAATTTACTATTTGTATGTATACATTTAACAATAATTTTGACTTATATCAAATTAGCGTCTAATTTTAATTTACTTTACAAGTGCATTTAATATTAATAGTCACTCAAAATTTAATGGTTAATTGTTAATTTTATTTTTCACCTCAATTCCAAGTAATTCTTCTAAATTAAAAATTAATTTTTATTCACTTTAAGTTACCCTATAACTTAAATTTTTCATTTACATTTTCACTCCAAACATCAACTTTAACTCATATCTAACCTCCACATTTAACTTTAAAACTTTAATTTTCTCTCCAATTCTAACTTTTTCTCTAGTTCCAACCTTATTGACCTTAAACTTAAACTTTAAATTTAACATTAAGTCAACTTTTATATTTACTAATTCTATGTCTGTGTATTAATTTTTAAATGTGTATTTGGGTGTTTGTGTTTATATGTTTATGTTTATATGTTTGTGTATTTGTATGTTTTAATAATACAAACACATCACATATCCAAGTAATGATCCTCTTTAATAACCATCCCTTTGACATCCTCTTTAATATCCATCCCTTTGATTGAGATCCTCTTTACTAGCCATATTATTTTCCAATTTAACTAGGTCATCCATTTACATACTTCATTTAATAAAATATTCCAACTTGTACACTCTAAAAGATATGTATTCCATTTCATCGTATGTTGGGGATGAATCCTTTGGGGGTTTGAGTGGAGTGATTTTTTCCACTTACTTTTGGTATAATTTTGAACAATAAATATATATCTCACCCTAGGGTTTATCACAAATAGATATTTCTACTGAAAGATATTAAAATTCAAAATGGAAAACCTTTTTCAAACCATGATTATAAGATTCTTTTATGGACGACTTGTAATTGAGGTAAAATTTGAATTTCGAATCCTTTCAATCTGAAACTTTGGCCTTTGGTACCCTAATTTTTCCTTTTTCCAATGTTGTAGGTTTTACCTAATTTCGATGTGCCAATTTTGTTTATTGTAAATCTCCCAAAACTTCTTCTTTTTACCTTATCAAGAAGAGAAAACTTGTATGATATGTCATGTGTCCAATATTTCATTTCTGCAACTAAAACTCCTACCACATATACCCTTATCCATATTCTTTCATATACAATTAGTCCCACTCAATTTGGATATACGATGCTTCATAAATGACCTTTTTCCCTAGAACAATTGTTTTATACTAGGGTTTTGGACTAGTAAAAAAACCCTATATTCATCAAAAAAATATCTCTAAACTTGTAATGGATCAGGATCTAAATTTTGAAATGGAGATATATTGGCTTGTTTTAGAAGTGGATTTTTAACCTTGATTTTTGACTTCTTATAGAAGAAAACTTGTAATGAAAATTCCAAGATGACTAAGTTTGCATAAGCCATTCCTGAAGAAAGAGTTATGATACCAAATGTTATGCAAGAAAGTCCAAGAAATAGCATAAAAAGAGAATAAATAGAAAAGAATAGAGTAATCCATGCTTTAATAATAAATAAAAGAGATAAATAGAAATCCTCTTTGAAGGAGGAACCTCCTTACACAATGTACTAGTTACACAAGACAAGACAAGATACAATGATGACTAAAATGAGAATATCTCCTTTCTATATATAGGAAAGGGTGTGTGCAAGAAGTTGAGGGATCTTTTAGATGCAATCTTACCTTTTAGGAACAGGCTCATGTTACATAGAAAAAGAACGCGCTCCTCTTCCATAGCACTTGGAATAGTAAATCTGAGCCTAACATATCAATAGACATGTAGTCCAGGTAACAATAATGCGCACGCATTATAGAACTCCAAAACGCACACGCGTTTTGTAACTCTATAACACGTGCGCGTTTTGTAAATCTAAAAACAAATAAAAAAATAGTCACGCGATCTTAGTGACCAGAAATAAATGTGTTTGGTGCACGGCTAAACCAATGAATACAATGTAGAATAAATAAATGTTTTAAATAGTTACCCCCCCTAATGTATGTGGTCCATTAGATTAACCCACCACCCCTTTCATCTCTAGTAACCAAGTCTCTCTCTCTAATACCCCCCTCACTCTATCATCATCATGCTCATGGTCATCATCATCATCATCGTGGTCGTCATCATCATAGTCATCATGCTTAACATCATCATCATCATCATCATTGTTTGAATCATCATCATTATCATGGTCATCATCATCATTGTTCATCATTATCATCATCATTGTCATGGTCATTGTCATCATGCTCAACATCATCATCATCATTCTTCATCATTATCATCATCATCATTGTGGTCATCATCATCATCATTGTTCATTATCATCATCATCACCATGTTCATCATCATCGTGGTCATCATCATCATCACCATCATCATCATTGTTCATCATTATCATCATTATCATGGTCATCATCATCGTAATCGTCATCATCATCATCGTCATCATTATCATCATAGTCATCATGCTCATCATCATCATCATCATCATCATCATTGTTCATCATGGTCAGCATCATCATGGTCATCATCATTGTGGTCATCATCATCATCATCATTCTTCATTATCATCGTGGTCATCATCATCATCATCATCATCATAGTCATCATGCTCATCATCATCATCATCATCATCATCATCATCATCAATGTTCATCATCATCATCATTGTCGTGGTCATTGTCATCATGCTCAACATCATGTCATCATCATCATCATCATCATTATTCATCATTATCATCATCTTCATGGTCATCATCATCATCATAGTCATCATCATCATAGTCATCATACTCAACATCATCATGGTCATCATCATCATTGTTGATCATGATCATCATCATCATCATCGTGGTCATCATCATCATTCAAGTCATCATCATCATCATAGTCATCATGCTCAACATCATCATCTTCATCATCATCATCATTATTCATCATTATCATGGTCATCATCATCATCATCATCATAGTCATCATACTCAACATCATCATCATCATCATCATCATCATCGTGGTCATCATCATCATCATCATCATTCTTCATTATCATCGTGTTCATCAATCATCATCAACATCATTGTCGTGGCCATCATCATCATCAATGTTCATTATCATCATCATCATCATCATTGTCGTGGTCATTGTCATCATGCTCAACATCATCATCATCACCATCATCATCATTGTTCATCATTATCATCATCATCATCATCATTGTCGTGGTCATTGTCATCATGCTCAACATCATCATCATCACCATCATCATCATTGTTCATCATTATCATCATCATCATAGTCATCATCATCATTGTTCATCATCATGGTCATCATCATCGTGGTCATCATCATCATCATCATCATCATCATCATCATCATAGTCATCATACTCAACATCATCATCATCATCATCATCATTATTGATCATGGTCATCATCATCGTGGTTATCATCATCATTCAAGTCATTATCATCATCATCTTCATCATCATCATCATTCTTCATTATCATCGTGGTCATCATCATCATCATCATCATCATCATCATCATCATCATCATTCTTCATTATCATCGTGGTCGTCATCATCATCATCATCATCATCATCATCATTGTTGATCATGGTCATCATCATCATCATTGTTCATTATCATCATCATTATCGTGGTCATCATCATCATCATCATCATTCTTCATTATCATCGTGGTCATCATCATCATCATCATCATCATAGTCATCATGCTCATCATCATCATCATCGTCATTACCGTGGTCATTGTCATCATGCTCAACATCATCATCATCATCATCATTGTTCATCATTATCATCATCATCATGGTCATCATCATCGTGGTCATCATCATCATCATCATCATCATCATCATTGTTCATCATCATGGTCATCATCATCGTGGTCATCATCATCATCATAGTCATCATGGTCATCATCATCATCATCATCATCATCATCATCATCATTGTTGATCATGGTCATCATCATCGTGGTCATCATCATCATTCAAGTCATTATCATCATCATCATCATCATCATCATTATTCATTATCATCGTGGTCATCATCATCATCATAGTCATCATGCTCAATATCATCATCATCATCAATGTTCATCATCATCATCATCACCATCATCATCATTGTCGTGGTCATTCTCATCATGCTCAACATCATCATCATCATTGTTCATCATTATCATCATCATCGTGGTCATCATCATCATCATAGTCGTCATCATCATCATCATCATCATCATAGTCGTCATGCTCATCATCATCATCATCATCATCATCAATGTTCATCATCATCATCATCATCATCATCATTGTTCATCATTATCATCATCATCATGGTCATCATCATCGCGGTCATCATCATCATCATAGTCATCATGGTCATCATCATCATCATCGTCATCATCATCATCATGGTCATCATCATCGTGGTCATCATCGTCATCATAGTCATCATCATCATCATCATCATCATCATCATCATCATCATAGTCATCATACTAAACATCATCATGGACATCATCATCATTGTTGATCATGATCATCATCTTCGTGGTCATCATCATCATTCAAGTCATTATCATCATCATCATCATCATCATAGTCATCATAGTCATCATGCTCAACATCATCATCCTCATCATCATCATCATTATTCATCATTATCATGGTCATCATCATCATGGTCATCATCATCATCATCATCATAGTCATCATACTCAACATCATCAGCATCATAATCATCATCATCGTGGTCATCATCATCATTGAAGTCATTATCATCATCATCATCGTGGTCATCATCATCATCATCATCTTTCTTCGTTATCATCGTGGTCATCAATCATCATCAACATCATTGTCGTGGTCATCATCATCATCATCATCAATGTTCATCCTCATCGTCATCATCATTTTCGTGGTCATTGTCATCATGCTCAACATCATCATCATCACCATCATCATCATTGTTCATCATTATCATCATCATCATGGTCATCATCATCGTGGTCATCATCATCATCATAGTCATCATCATCATCATCATCATCATCATCATTGTTCATCATCATGGTCATCATCATCGTGGTCATCATCATCATCATCATTCCTCATTATCATCGTGGTCATCATCATCATCATCATCATCATCATAGTCATCATACTCAACATCATCATCATCATCATCATTGTTGATCATGGTCATCATCATCGTGGTTATCATCATCATTCAAGACATTATCATCATCATCATCATCATCATCATCATCATCATTCTTCATTATCATCGTGGTGATCATCATCATCACCATCATCATCATCATCATCATTGTTGATCATGGTCATCATCATCGTGGTCATCATCATCATTCAAGTCATTATCATCATCATTGTCATCATTGTTCATTATCACCATCATCATCGTGGTCATCATCATCATCATCATAGTCGTCATGCTCATCATCATCACCATCATCGTCATTGTTCATCATCATCATCATCATCATCATTGTCGTGGTCATTGTCATCATGCTCAACATCTTCTTCATCATCATCATTGTTCATCATTATCATCATCATCATTCAAGTCATTATCATCATCATCATCATCATCATCATCATTCTTCATTATCATCGTCATCATCATCAATGTTCATCATCATATGCTCAATATCATCATCATCATCATCATCATCAATGTTCATCATCATCATCATCATCATCATTGTCGTGGTCATTGTCATCATGCTCAACATCATCATCATCTCCATCATCATCATTGTTCATCATTATCATCATCATCATGGTCATCATCATCGTGGTCATCATCATCATCATAGTCGTCGTCATCATCATCATCATCATCATCATAGTTGTCATGCTCATCATCACCACCATCATCATCATCATCATCATCAATGTTCATCATCATCATCATCATTCATCATTATCATCATGGTCATCATCAGCATCATCATCATCATCATAGTCATCATACTCAACATCATCATCATCATCATCATTGTTGATCATGGTCATCATCATCATCATAGTCATCATGCTGAATATCATCATCATCATCATCATCAATGTTCATCATCATCACCATCATCATCATTGTTCATCATTATCATCATGATCATGGTCATCATCATCATGGTCATCATCATCATCATAGTCGTCATCATGATCATGATCATCATCATAGTCATCATGCTCATCATCATGGTCATCATCATCGTGGTCATCATCATCATCATCATCATCATCATCATCATTGTCGTGGTCATTGTCATCATGCTCAACATCATCACCATCACCATCATCATCATTGTTCATCATTATCATCATCATCATGGTCATCATCATCGTGGTCATCATCATCATCATAGTCATCATCATCATCATCATTATCATCATCATCATCATCATCATCGTGGTCATCATCATCATTCAAGTCATTATCATCATCATCATCATCATTCTTCATTTCTATCATGGTCATCATCATCATCGTCATAGTCATCATGTTCAATATCATCATCATCATCATCATCATCATTGTCGTGGTCATTGTCATCATTCTCAACATCATCGTCATCATCATCATCATCATTGTTCATCATTATCATCATCATCATCATGGTCATCATCATCATCATAGTCATCATGGTCATCATTATCATCATCATCATCATCATCATCATTGTTCATCATCATCATCATCATCATGGTCATCCTCATCATCATCATTCTTCATTATCATCGTGGTCATCATCATCATCATCATAGTCATCATGCTCAATATCATCATCATCATCATTGTTCATCATCATCATTGTCGTGGTCATTGTCATCATGCTCAACATCATCATCATCATCATCATCATTGTTCATCATCATCATTGTCGTGGTCATTGTCATCATGCTCAACATCATCATCATCATCATCATCGTCATCATCGTGGTCATCATCATCATCATATTCATCATGCTCAACATCATCATCATCATCATCATATTCATCATGCTCAACATCATCATCATCATCATCATCATTGTTCATCATTATCATGGTCATCATCATCGTGGTCATCATCATCATCATCATCATTGTTCATCATTATCATGGTCATCATCATCGTGGTCATCATCATCATTCTTCATCATCATCATCATCATCATCATCATAGTCATCATGCTCAGCATCATCATCATCATCATCATCATCATCATCATTGTTCATCATGGTCATCATCATCATTCAAGTCATCATCATCATCATCATCATCATCATCATCATCATTGTTCATCATGGTCATCATCATCATTCAAGTCATCATCATCATCATCATCATCATCATCATCATCATTATCATCATCATCATTGTGGTCATCATCATCATCACCATCATCATGGTCATCATCATCGTGGTCATCATCATCGTCATCATTCTTCATTATCATCGTGGTCATCATCATCATCATCATCATCATCATCATCAGCATCATAGTCATCATGCTCAATATCATCATTGTTCATCATCATCATTGTCGTGGTCATTGTCATCATGCTCAACATCATCATCATCATCGTCGTCATCATCGTGGTCATCATCATCATCATATTCATCTAGCTCAACATCATCATCATCATCATCATCATTGTTCATCATTATCATGGTCATCATCATCATGCTCATCGTCATCATTCTTGA
>LPNX010653937.1:790839-857124 GCA_001517045.1 Pseudotsuga menziesii | reverse complement strand
AAGTATCTCAAAAAATCCAAGTAAGTTGAGGGATGCCTGATTTTTCAGGTTTTTATTGCATCTAACGCGCCAAAAAGGTCCCTCATCTTCTTGCACAGGCCCGAAACCAAGGTGAACAATAAAAATTAAAGTAGCCTACTGCTTGCATGACCAACAACTGAGAGCAATAGAGACAATAATGATTCTTGAATAGTTTCGCTTCACAACTTGCATGAGAAATTGCTTGCAATTCGCAGTTGGCAAGTCACCATCATGACATCTGGGCACACGCACATCATGAAGGAGAAAGTAAACGAATGGTGCTTTCCTTTTTGGGCACCTGCTTGCAAGAAAAAGATGGCTTAGATTCCATACGCAATCATGGCCATGTCCTATGATAGATAGGGGTTATAGATGCTTCCAAAGTACAATGACAATAGAACTACTCAACAATATGTACCTATATGCAATATATTTTGTCTACCTACCCCTTATGTTTATGCACATCAACCATGGACTAGTTCATGAACAAATTGTGATTAATTTTCTTGCCGCAAGCATGACAAAGTTGAGTTACGCATAATGAAACAGGTAGACCATACATAGAAATAACTTGTGAAATAGATTGGAAGAGTTAAAGGTTCCTTTCAAGTTGAGAGTTGTTGAGATAACATTGTACAACACTTTGATTGCAAATTAGAGACCACTGAGACATGGTCTAAAGATATTAACTATAATATTAGAGTTAAACAAAGTTTCCTCCTCTCCCCTACTCTTTTCAGCATATATATCGACAAGGATAGAAATTTGTTTGGAAGGTCACTCACACTAATTTTGTTTATGAGTATATCATCTTAGAGGAGGTGTCTTCCTACAAATATTTCGGAATTGGTATTCATCACAAGCTCAACTAAAACTGTAGCATTGAGAAAAGGATTAATGGAGGGTGGAAAGCTTATTTTGGTCTTGAAAACAACTGTAAATCAACAAACCTTATGATGTAGGTTAAAAATAAAATAAAAATTCTTGAAACTCTTTTCCCATTATCTTGTATGGTTGTGAAGTTTGATGCTCCAACATCTCTAGAGAAACTTAGAGAAATATTGAACAAATCTAGAAGTGTTTCATAATGTATAAAATCAAAATTAAAAGTAGTAAACCTTACCCTATTCTCCTTCTAGAAGTAGGTCTTCCCCCCATCAAGAGAATTGGTATGACGAGATACCTGCTATACAGTTACAAGGTAAATACCATGGGAGACCAAAGACTTCCCAAAATTTCCTCCAAATCTAGTCAAGATGAACTATGGCTCAAGAAAGACTAGTATAAAAGCATCATTGCTTGGTTGAACCATAGGGGGATTGACAAAAATGCCACTTTTCAACATATCAAAAACATCTAAAATATTATCACATCTAAGTTTAAAGAGAAAATATGGGGCGAGAAAGAGTTAGAGGCTAAAGGAAAATTAAGATACTATAAGGAAGTCATTAAGAATAATTTGGAAGATGAAAATTATCTCTGTTTTAACTAGAGCAAAGAAGAAAATTAATATAGCCAAGATAAAAACGAACTTTCTTGAGCATTTTAGTGAAACCAAATGCTAAACAATTCCTAAAACACCGTGGGTGGAAAGGATTTACCATCTCTGTGAAATTACATGTGTTGAGGACGAAAGTCACTTTCTCTTATAATTCCATGCCTACATGCACATTAAATCAAAGTTTCATAATACAAAATTTCCTAGCCTTCTAAAATGTCAAAACTATGATGCCCTAGAAGCACTTCTTTCTCAACTTTTTGAGTATAGAACTAAAATGTTTACATCAATCCAAGTAATCTTATGAAGGTTTGATAGACTAGATTTTACCTAAATAAATCTTAACTATCATCATTGGTCATTGAAGGGCTCAATTTACTTATAAAGATCCACAAAAAAGGGTTGATTAAAGGCATTAAGGTATCCTCAAGCCTTGCTCAAACACACCTGCTATTTGTTGATGATGTGGTGCTCTTTGGGGTGGGGACACTTGAGGAATGGAAGGATTTTGATGAGAGACTTGTTGTATTTAGTTCAGCTTCAAGCATGTGTATTAACATGGAAAAATCCCCCTTTCTTTATAGTGAAGTGGAAGAAGAGATTTTAAGTGTCATCTCTGTATTTATTCCCTATAAAATGGATCCTATCATGGTTGGATTCAAATATCCGTCATACTTCCTAAAGCCCCTAGGATATGGCATAAAGGATTGGCATTGGATTTTAAAAAGATTTGAAACCAGAATTAGTCATTGGACTTTCAAACTCTTATCCATGGGAGGAAGACTCATCCTCATTAGAGTTGTCTTAATTGGATTTTCAGTGTACTAGTTTGCATTGGCTCCTATGCCCAAATCTATTCTCAATGGAATCAGATAGTTCATCTTCTCTTTTCTATGGGGAAGCAAACGGGATACCCACCATCTCCAACTGTCAAAATGGTAGTCCCTTTGTAGACCATTGGAGTATGGGGGTTGGAACATTAAGCATTTGGATTGGTTATGTATTTCTCTTAGGTTGAAGAGCTCTGGATGGCCCTTTTAGGTTATGGTATATGGCACCATCTCATAAGGAAAAAATATCTCAAGGACCTTATAGTTTAAGAATGGACGCAAAACAAATATTTTAGTGTTAGAGGTACGTCCTTCTTTTGGAATGGTTTTTTAAGAACCCTCGCCTGGATCACTAGAATGCTTAGTTGGGAAGTGGGTGATGGTTTGTCCATAAAATTGGGCATCAACCCATTAATTGGGATGGACTCTCACTGTGTCCTTTCAGATGATCTTAGGGAATACTTAACTAATTATGAATTAACTGCACTTCATCATATCTGAAACATGGGTGAAGGCACTATCACGAAGTCTTACTGGATTTTTGCAAAAGATTTAGACCTTGGAGGCAAATGAAAAATAGAATGGGATTGCTACATCAAAGGTATTACTCAGGGGGGCATTAAGTTATTGGATCACATGGATAAGCTCCTCTAGACCCATAATCCTAAAAATGGTGTAGTTACTGTCAGTCTAGCATATGATCTGATTGTCTCTTCTATATTGATCTCGGATAAGAATAAAGCCGTGTCAAAATTTGGGTCTGCACTATTCTGCTTAAAATCAAAATTTTTATGTGGCTCACTATAGAGAATGGGATCTCATTCTAGGACAATTTAAGAAGAAAAGGTTGGCTTGGTCCCAATCGTTGCCGCTTATGCAAAGGGGAAGAGGAATTTGTAAGACACGTATTCACTGACTGCCCTTATACCCTACACATATTCAACTGTATAAGCAATAGATTCAATATGGTGATTTCTTTGTCTAACATTTCTCTCCTAGAAAATCTTTAGAAGTGGTTCTCCCTTGAATCGGTAAACGCTCATCTTCCTTTATTTGTTATTTGGGGCATTTGGATCACCAGAAACATGGCTATTTTTTATAACAGGTCTACTGCTATCTCATCAACCTGTCAACATGTGATGTCACTAATGAATGGATATTCATCCTCATGCAAAATCAAGAAGGTTAGAATGGTGGGGTCAACCCCTGTCTTAAAATATCCTTATGGTTTCTTCGATGGGGCTACTGCAAAATCAATTGGGGGAGAAAGTATTCACCTGGCTATCATTCCACTACATTATTTTTGTATGAATTTGGGATGTGGTCTCAACACCAATACTAAGGATGAGTTACTTACACTTTGGGATTTGCTCTTATTTGGTGTTATTTTCTTATTTGCTGATGCCACTGGACTTCCTTTTCTCCACAGGCTTTGGAGACTCTGTTTTGTGATCAACTGGGAAAATAACAAGTTAGCTCTTTCTGCCCCGAATCTGGTATATTGGTGTACTAATATATCAAAACTGAAAGACATTTTCCTCTTCCTGGTTTTTCAACACGTAAATAGGGATCACAATGTGAAGGAAGACAACTTATCAAAGCAAGCACTAACTATGGCCCCAAGCCTCTTTACTTTCATAGAAACCTATGATGGTGAGATCATTGAAGAAAGAAATTTACATCTCTTTTAGAGATTTTTTTATTGGAGCTTTGTCTCCTTGAATAGTTGACTTGTGGCTCTATCTCAGTTTTTTTTGCTGATAGCTTACTATTTTTGTATTTTGTCATTCTGTGAGGTGCCCCCTTGGATAAGCAGCCTGGGCTCTACTTTTGCTCCCCATTGCAATGCAGTTGACCAGCTGGTGGAATGTATGTTTTTGGATCTGGTTCTCCTCATACATTGGTGATTTTGATCTATAATCCCTGTCTATTTTCTGTCATTTTTGGCTCAGGCTTGTATATGGTGGATTGTTGATTGAACAAGTTATGGTATGATTATTTTATAAGCAAGAGATGTAACCATTTCCTTTGATTCATATGAATAGCAAGGAATAGTTTTTTCTTCTGAAGAAAAACTATCATCATCATTATCAGTTAATTATTAAAAAATTTATAAAAAAATTTAATTAATATTTTTTTAAGTCAATTAATCGAAGGAAAAAAAAATTGATTTATAGTCAATTAGTAGAACAAAAAAATTAAAAGTAATAAAACAAAGAAATAAAGTGGGTTTATCTTAAAAACCAAATGTCATTAACAACATGATTGACTCACTTGAGATTGTGGTGGAAGCTAACTTACCTAGCATGTGCCATGAATTTGAGTTTTCCACAACAATAAAGTCCAGCTAACAAAAATGTATTCGAACAAATAAAAATAATAATAATAGGTAATAGTTTATGTGGAGAAATATATATCAAACTCTCAAAAGATAAATAAAATATTTTATTACTAAACCTAAACCTAAGAGCATATAATAATAAAATATATTAACTTAATAATAATAATAAATATATTGACTTAATAATAAAAGTAATAACACATAATATTTCAAAGGGGGTAGGTAAGACTTTAAAGTCCGCAATGAGAACCTAAAAGACAACAAGTTGATAAGCACTTAAAAGAAAATATATAACACTAAGAATTAAAAGTCGATGATAATATCGGAGTGAGCTAGCTGTGGAGCAAAACTCCCTCCATCGGACGGAGGAGGAGCAAAGTCAACGCTAACTTTGCTTCTCCTCCGTCCAATGAGGGAGGATTGCTCCACAGCTAGCTTACTCCGATAATAACCTTCAAGATTTAAAAGTCAACAAGCTAATAAGCACTTACAAGAAAATATATTACACTAAGAATTAAAAGTCGCTGATAATAACCTTCAAGAAAATATGTAAGGCTTAAAATACGAAATAACCTTGAGCAAACTCGGTAAGATTTAAAAGTCAATATAGTTATTATTATATTATTAGGATGACAGGACATCCCATTAATTACATAATAATGAAATCACTTTTATATATATATATAATTTTGTTTATTGTAACAAATTAATTGATTTATAATGAAAATATGTTACACTTGACTTTCAAGTGATCAGAATAAATTAAAGAAAAATAGTTAAGACTTAAAACACACTTGTTAAACCGGCATGGAAGTAGAAATTTATCGACCACGATAGTGGATTGATTTACAATAATAATTTAGTATTAGCTTTAAAAAATAATGCATGTGAGTGTAATGTATAGAGTACGTATTTGATTTTTATAAAATATTTATCTAATAATAATATGTGATGTTTTAAAAATGGTAATAAGCTCCAAGAAATGTATCATGTTCGATTGAGAGCATGATAATGCCACTACAAAACCTTAATAAGGTAGGACTCTAGAAATAGAGTCGAAGAAAAGGAACATGAGCTATGGGATAATTTCAGTACCATCCAACATGTGTAGTTGGTGGATGAACTTAGCTTTTGGAAGCCATATTTTGGATCCATGTGATTCAAGAAATCCTTCTTTGAAAAAAATCTTGATTGCCTTTTTGAACGGAAAAATCACACTTGGTCAAATTATGGTTGAAAGATAGCAAAGGCAATTTTTAGGCAACAATCTTCAACGGTCTTCATAGAGATGCCAACATTCTGAATGAGAACCTTAAAAGGATGGCCAAAATTGTTAACATCGAGTTTATTCTAGGGAAATCCTTTTAGAATCAAAATGTTATGTAACTAAGTTCTAAAAATAGTAGAAATATGCAAGAAGAGAGTAATGCACACCTTAGTAATGAAAAAAAAGGATAAATATAAACCTTCTTCGAGGGAGAAACCTCCTTACATAATGTACTGAGTACACAAGACAAGATACAATGATGACTAAAATGAGAATATCTCCTTCCTATATATAAGAGAGAAGGTGTACAGTAACAACTAATAGACCCGAGACAACATGAATAATATGTAATACACCACAACATAGGGGGTAATGCGCCACCCTATAAGGGGGAATGTGCCCAACATTTATGGCTTAACATGCTCCTTCCCTTAAAAAAACATTGTCGTCATTGTTGGATGCATATGTATGAAGGACTCATCCTCCCATGTCGAACCCGCAACTGGTAAGTTCATCCACTTGATGAGGGACTCAATAATAACATGATTTCGTAGTTGTTTGGTCCTTGTTTTTATGCTTTGTTCGGGTTCCCATATGATTTGTGCTTCCTCAAAACTCCTTTAACGATGATGTTGATCGACCTGTAGTTTCATCTTGTTTTTTGACATCGTTGGGCTTTGGAGAACTTCTTGTTAGTGCTCTATGTGATCTTCCACTGCTTGAACTATATATTTTCCTATCACTACTTCAACCATGTGCTCCATTTCATTCTTCTTTTCATAGGGGTATTTGTAAGGTTTGATGCTAGAAGGAATGATTCCCAGCTTTAAGTTAATCGCATTGTCTAAATCTCGAATAGGTGGATGACTTATTGGAATGTCTTCAAATACCTTGGAAGAATTTTTAAGGACCCTTTAGATATATTGAAAGATAGGAGTGTTACATGTTTGAAAATCTAGTGAGTATAATTGTGTAATTACACCTTGTTTTACTTTTTTTTAACAATGTTGTCATACCATTAGAGTTGATCAACTTGCGTGATTTCCCTGTGATACCACTTAACACAAATTTTTTTCTTTCCAATAAAATTTCATGAAAAGCGTGTCAAAATTAAAAACCATCGTTCCTAGTCATTGTAACCATTGAACTCCTAATACAACATTAGCACCCCCCATTGGGATAGCAATCATGGGACTATTCAATACATATTTCCCCATAGTAAGATTGATATTATGGAGTTTCCATGAACAATTGATGATTCCTCCATATGCAATCATTACTTGAAATTATAGTGTTGGATATACAAAGCAATTGATGAAACCAGTGGAGTGTGATTTTTCCAGTCCCTTTTGGTGTCATTTTGAACAATAAATATAAATCTCACCCTAGGGTTTATCACAAATAGATCATTCTACTCAAAGTTATTCAAATTCAAAATGGCGTACATTTTTAAAACCTTGATTAGAAGATTGTTTTATGGACAACTTGCAATTGAGGTAAAATTTGAATTTTGAATCCTCTTGGTCTGAAACTTTGGCCTTTGGTACCCTAATGTTTCCTCTTTCTAATTTTGTATGTATTACCTAATTTAGATGTGCCAAAAAAAAATATTGCAAATCTCCCAAAACTTCTTATATTTACCTTATCCAAAAGAGAAAACTTGTATGATATGCCACATGTCAAATATTTCATTTCTACCACTAAAACTCCTACCACATATACCCTTATCCATATTCTTTCAGATACAACTTGTCTCACTGAATTTGGAACTAGGATGCCTTGGATATGACCTTTTTCCCTAGAACACCTATTTTATACTAGGGTTTTGGACTAGTAAAAAACCCTATATTCCTTAACAAATATCTCCAAACATGTAATGGATCAGGATCTAAATCTTCAAACGAAGATATCTTGGCTTGTTTTAGAAGTGGTTTGTAACCTCAATCTCTGACTCCTTATGGAAAAAAATTTGTAATGGAAATTCCAAGATGACTCGTTGTGCAGAATCCATTCTTGAAGAAAGAGCTATGATACCAAATGTTATGCAAGAAAGTCCAAGAAATAGCATAAAAAGAAAATAAATATACAAGAATACAATAATCCATGCCTTAACAATAAATAAAAGAGATAAATAGAAATCCTCTTCGAGGGAGGAACCTCCTTACACAATGTATTGAGTACATAAGAAAAGACAAGATATAATGATCATGACTAAAATGACAATATCTCCTTCCTATATATATAGAAAACCAAGGTGTACAATAACAACTAATAGACCCACTAATATACCCAAGCCGAAATGAATAATGTGTAATACACCACAACGTAGTTAGTTATGCGGCACCCTATATGGGGAAATGTTCCCAACATTTAGGGATTAACATAGACCCCTAAAGGCAACACTGAAGAGGAAGGAAACATGGAGGAGCCCAGATAGGAAGCACCCAGGGATAAAATGTGAGAAGATTAGGAGAATCCTTTGGCTTCGTGGATCCAAAATATTGGCAAAGTCGAATATTTTTCTACTCATTATGAAAGCTCAACAAATTTGCACTATATTTTGCGCACTCTCACTAACAACCTTCTAGACCAAGAAATCTCCAACAATAGTCTATGAGATGAAATCCTCTCGGTGGTTGAAGAAAACAAATGCCTCGACTAAATTATGGCCACCAAAATGAGAATCATGACTGAGCACATTAAGGAAATAACTCCAAGAAAAGTTTCCAACCTCCAAGCCTCCATGGAAACACCCATGATCATCACAGATGGTGTTGGTCCTAACTAGGGTTAATCGGGTTCATGGAAATCAGTTTTTTTGTTCTCCATATCAACTCTACTCTCTATAATATCATATGGAAGAAAAATAGTGTTTTTCCAGCCATAAAGGAGAACTTTACAGTATTTACAATAGTTATCTTAGGAAAAATATTAGGGTAGAACGAATCATTAAGAACGTTTTTGATGGTTTGGGGATTTAAGATCTCTTCTTCAGTTTAGTTTCTCCAAGGGGAATCATGACCACTGTCTATCATTTTGATATATGTAACTTCAAATTTTTATTATGATAACTTTCTCTTCTTATTTACAAAAAAGAATATGTAATTTTTTTAAGATATTCTTCAGTTATAATGTATGGGAAAACTATCAAGTATTTCCTCTCATTTCAAGGGTGGTACCTAGGGTAAACCATAGATTTTTTAGTGCACAAGGCTTGGTCAACAGCATGGATGGAATTCATTACAACAATATAATCATCTTGAGCTCAATATGCCAATTATAGAAATAGAATTTGGGTGGAGGGATAGCACTACATTCTACAACCACTTGAGATATACCTCATCCACAATGTTTGTAAGACATGTGTCTACACTCCATTTGTTTGATAACATGATGCCATCCACCTTTTGTTGTAATTTTATTTGTTTTTTAACACTTATCATATTTCCCCTTGTGTAGATTTAGACATTTTTTAATGTCTGGTACATTAACTGAAGTCCTTATCCATTCGGTTTGGATCATTATTTATCCTTGTTAGAACTTTATGATTATAGTTTCATTATCTTCACTTGTAAACTTATTGAATGAACTTCAACATTTATTCCTAGATTTGATCATTTTTTAGTTTTAGATGCCTTTGAGAGGTCTCCAATTCTATCACAATAGTTTTTTTTGCTTGTGATAATGAAGTCAAAGACAAGAAAAATTAGCATTAACCACCATTTAGAAGCTCAAACCTATGGAGATATTATAAATTGATAACAGAGGATTGCAAAAAAACTTTAGTTTAACTATAATGAAAAAATACACAACCCTCCTTTGCAAGATTTGTGTAGATACGCAAGAATTTGTTTGACATATGTATTTCCTATTATAGAAAAAACATATTAAATTTAATGCTTCATTCAATTCCATAGTTACTTCAAAAAATGGGTTAGTCAAGCAAACCATACTAGACAATTTTCTTCACTCATTGAATATGCACATGGCCATTCTTGGAGTAATAAATTGGACCAAAATTTAACATAGACCTTGATCTCCCTTCAGTTTTACTCCAACAAAGTCTATAAATGAAATCCTCTTCCTACCATTTTCACAAGTTCATTTGTAAGCTTATGTTGCTAGATTTTTTCCAAGTTATAAATACCATATGCTTTCATCCTTCTTATTATGATTTATGAGTGGTTTTGTTGCAAGAATTTTATCTAAAATGTGTTAGGACCTTAAACCCCATTCACCATTAGTACATTATCTATATATTTAGGTAGGCCTAGAGTGTAGAATACAACATACCCTTTTATCTCATATTTGTAACAAATAAAACTGATTTGAATTATGATTTTGTATTTTGTATTAGTTATATTGTAAAATGAGGCTTCCCACTCCAAAATACTTCTTATTCACTAACTCTATATTGTTTTCAATATGTGTAATTACTTAAACTTTCTATATTTATGCAACTCGAGGCATTAAGTTCATAACATTTGGTATTAAGAGCTTACAATTTTTTGTTGGATCCATAAAGAAGAGTCGTCTTGCCATTTTTACCATAACATTTTTTTGGAAAGTTATAAATAGTGGTTTTTTTTGGACATAGAGAAGACATACTAAAGTATCCATGGTAAAATTTTATATTCTAGTTACTCTATTTTTCAATCTATATGATATAGAATTTAATGTTTTTAATAGTCTTAAAACTAGTCCTAAATAGGTGTTCCTAGCAAAAGAGTTGAATATATAATTCTAGAAAGATCTAAATTGAGCTCAATAGTTACACTAGAAAGAAGATAAATTATAGTATTATTGGATAAAAATTTGGAAACAAATCTAAAATGTTAGAGACATGAAAATTTGTACAAGTTGGCTCTCTTAAGAGGGAAACAAATAAACAAGTTTTGGAAAAGTTATCATAATTTTCGACTAAAGGATTAGAATTTGATTAAACTTGCTCCATTGTAGAGAAGACATGCCACACTAGTGTAGGCACATATTTCAAATGCAGAGGGGTCAAAACTACAAAGAAACATTCATAAAGTTTATCTAGTAGGACATCTCCAAATAAAGGTTTAAAAGGAATTTTATCTTGAAATTTACGGTTTAGGCGCGGTTTTCAACTTGAAGAACGTTTCCTTTTTCGACATATGAGGTAAGTATGGTTCCAAATTAAATTCAATCCTCTACTCTAGCTATGAAACAACCTCTATGTGCTCTTCCGTGATTGGTGTCAACGACGGAATCTCAATACCCGATTCTTGAACTATGCTCATGTTGGAAACGAAAATGACCATACTCTATAAAAAAATGGTTTTGACTCTTATAGTTGCAGACAACAACTCAACGCTCTCAATAAGATTAAATAGAATGAATGAAACTTCATAATGAAGATGATATATGCGTACCCATTTAATCAGTCGTTCATTTGCACAATTGGGAAATAACTGGAAGGGTGGCGATGATTTCTATCACATGGAGCAATATTTCTAATCATTACAATGAAATTGCCAATAAAACCATCACTTTTCCTATTATCTCAATGGTAGTTATTGTGCATTAATGGTAGAAGTGACAAAAAGGCACGCCACCGAAATCTTCCCGCGTCTTCTCATTAACTGCTAACCAACTGTCACTTGCAACCAAAATTCATTATGCAATAGTAATTCTCTTCTTGTGATAAGCATATGGCTTAGGACATGGTTTTTTCCTTGCGACATACATACAGTCTGCGATGCTTTTCCTTGTCTGCAACCCATAGAGAGTCTGTGACATTTTTTCTTCTGCAATAGACAAAAAGTCTACAACCAAAAAGCTTATAAAAAAATAAATCCTAATTTTGTAGAATTAATTCTCATAAACAACATTCATAAATTTGTGAATTTTTGTCTTTTTCTTTTTCTTGTTTATTTTCTCCTTTCTTTTTGCATTTCTCATGATTTTTTTCAACTATTTTTGAGCTTTAAGTCGATGAAATTATGGCTATCTTAGTAAGGATTTAGCTGAATTTCATTCACCAACCCCTTGAAAGGTGTTCATTATAACTTCTTCAATTTCACTACTCCTCCTTCAATGATCTGAATAACAATATACGGTCCCAACCGATGTGTTATAATCTTTCCAAGTTGCTTCAAAAACTAACTGTCATACTAGAGAACAAGATCTCCAGTGTGAAATTGATTATTATTGATATGTCGGTCATGCCAATATTTTTGTTGCTCCTTCTCATCATTCTAATGATATCCTATGAGAAGATGCTCTATCTCTAACTGGACCAAATCCAATAGCCTTTCTTCTACAAAAACAACGTCAACCACCTTTATTATAACAACTATCCTTAGTCTGCATACAATATACTCCATCAGCATGACAACCTCTTTTCCATAAACCAGTCAAAATGGATTTTATCCTTTCAACTTTTTACAGCTAGTGCGATATGCCCATAACACTGCATATATCTTCTAATCCAAAAAATATCTTTGATCATTACACATATTTCTCAATGCATTCTCAAGAATCTTATTGAAGGCCTTGACATCACCATTTTCTTGTGGGTGATATGGTGTCTTCTTCTGGTGCTAAATTTGGCATTATTTAGTTAATATATCTATCAACTAATTCACAAAGTGTGTTCCCTGATCACTTATCAAAATCTTCGAGCATCCAAATAGGTTCACTACATTGTCAAATAAAAGTCTGGAAGTGGTATCAGTAGTAGAATCCTTTACTTGTACTGCTTCATCCCATTTGTTCAAGTAATTCGTCACAGTGATAATGTATTTTCCACCTATTCTTTCCCCTAGTGGATTAACAGGTCCAACAAAATCAACAACCCATTTTTCAAATGCCTATAAATCTATCTGAGGTACATGTGACATTTCATCTCGTCACGATGGATCTCCAGTTCTCTGGTAGATATCATAGCTGCGACAATAATCTTGATCATTCGTGTGTAATGTAGGCCACCACAATCCTTCTTGTATTATCTTTCGTACTATATCTTTTCCTGCATAATGGCCCCCTATGACACTAGCATGTGCTTCATTCAATATCATTGGTCACTCATGCTCCAAAACGCAACGACACATAATTTCTTTTCATTGCATTTTGTATAACAGTCTAGCTATTAACTGGAAATATGCAGCTCTTACCACTCACTATTTCTTTTGTGTTATAGTGAATCGGATTGGTGCATATCCCATACTCAATAATTGTATAATATCTCTGTAATGGTCATCAAACTTATTGACCCAAATAATTGTGCATGTGGAAGACTATCGTCGAGATTAATAGGTTCTTCTCTACTTTCTAGTCTCGACAGATGGGAGTGTCCTTAATTCAGTTGAACGGGTTTAACAATGATCTCAAAATCAAATTCATGGAAAAGGAGAAGCCATCGACATCTATTCCCCCCCCCCCCCCCCAACACTGTATTATTGACCAATTATTTCAACGCAGAATGCTCTGTGTACATCTTGAAATTCCCACCCAATAGATAGTGTTGGAATTTTTGAAGATCATATACCATATCTAAGCCTTATATTTCTGTCGTAGTATAATTCTTCTTTGTTGTTGATAATTTTCAGCTAGAAAAGGAAATAGGATGATCAATAGACCTATCGTCTGGTTGTGCTAGTACAACGGCGAGTGCGATAGAAGACACATCAACATGTACATGGAACTCCTTTTTCCAGTCTGGAAGATCTAGTATGGGTGTAGTAACCATATTATTCTTTGGAACATCTAGAATATCTTGGCATTATTCAGTCCACTTAAACTTAACATCTTTCTTTAATGATTTTTCCATAGGAGTAATCACCTCTGCATATCCTCTGATAATTTTTTGATAGTACCCTGTATGTCCCAAAGTAATTCTTAGATGCTTTACTGTCACGGGTGGTGGTAGGTTGGCGATGATTACAATTTTTTTTGGGTCCATCAAGATTCCATCATGACAAACCACATGAGACAACATAATTCCAAAAGGGGCACAAAAAATACACTTCTATAAATTCAGATAAATATGATAGTGTCAACGTCATTCCAACATCATTACGAGGCTCTAAATATCCTCTTTTATGATTCCAAACATCATTCAGTGATCAAAATATACTTCAAGAAACATATGGATAAAATATTTGAAGGCAACGATGACTATACTAGAAAAGATAGCAGGTTTATTCTTGAGTCCAAAAGGCATCATTGTATACTGGAAACATCCTCACTCCATTGTAAAGGTTGTTTTGTGTTGATATTCCTTCGTAATTTTGATCTAATGGTAACCCTATAATACATCACTAAATGAATAGACTTCTTGGCCCTTAAACTCTCCAATACTTATTCTATGAATATAGTCGAAAATGGGTTGTGAAAGCATACATCATCCACCTTCCTTAGGTAGACACAAATACGTACTTCACCAGCACTTTTCTTGTCTTGTACTACCATCGGATTGATCCACTCAAATTATTCAATAGGTTTTATGATGCCTGCATCCAACATTCGATCTAACTATGTTTTGAATTTTTCTTTGTACTTGGGATTAAGCCGATACGATCATTTCTTAATAGGTTTTTCATCGGGATTCAATGGGATTTTTATGTCTCCAAGTCTTAGACAATTCCCTTCATTTCAGAAAACTTAGTGGGAAACATATCTTGAAACTCATGTAGTAGGTCTATAATCTTCCCAACAGTTTCATTGTCCCAATAATATCCAATATTGGCAAACATTGGATTCTCTGGAGAACTAATGGTTACTTTGTTTATCTTCAATGGAATTAGAAACTTGTCATTTGACACACTTGATCCTTCCACCATGTGAGTTCATTCATACTCAGGTATGTTTACATCATGGGGATCATCATCTAGTTCTATTGTTACATTATAGCAATTCATCTAGTGTTGGACAATCACTCTACTTTGAAAAAATATTATATTTGATATAGGAAAATCTTCAAATATCTTACTCTTGATCTCTTGTAGAGAATCATCAATCAATGGATGATCGTCATGAAATTCAAAGGTCTGGGTGAAACTGGTAGCTAAATATTCCCATTCTATTTTTCCTCATCGTATCTCGATCGAAGAATACCAGCTCCTTGGTATCGTGTCCAATGTATGTACAAATTGATGGACCCATTCCTATTAGGGACATGCTTCCCATGTCACACAACAATGCTCAATCTGATCGAGAAGACTAGTCATCCCTATGTATTTATTTCCAGTGTACATCACCTTCTCTCCGAATTGGACTTCCATCAATATCCATCTTTCGGGTCATTCTGAGATAGACTATTTATGTGTGACCCACCATCTGGAAGGTGTATCTTTTAGTGCAAAGTCCAAAGATGTTAGTCATTGAGGTTCTGTTACTTTCTCTTCAGATTATGTCAAAAAGAGTCTATTTTAGGTAAGTAATCATAAGTAGGTATTTTAGATACCTCAATACCTACCCATCACACAGATTTTGTAATCCTAGCGCATCGTCGCATCGAAACTTCATGCAATCAGTTCTACCAAGTTTTAAAAGATTCTCTAGAATCCGACGTGTAGGAGATAACACTTTTTCAGTTGAGTTTTCAGTCAGCCTTCATATTCATATAATCATCTATTGTAGAAATGTTATTATAGATATGGTCTTTGTATCCAGCTTGTTCTTCAATATTTATTTTCTCAACATACCTCTAGCAATCTAGAGGATCAAGCAGTGCGACCACCCTTAGTTCGTCAGCTTCAAACGTTAATATGCTTTTCTCGAAATTGATAATAGTTTGGTTACCGATGTACCAGTCAATCCATAGAATTGCATGTTATGGACTTGTACCATCAACAATGTTGATCACGTTAAATTCTGCATAAGTGTGAATTCCTTCCATCTCGACAAGAACACGAGTTAGTCGATCGATAGGTAAAACCTTCGACTAATTTGCTATTATTAATTGGATAGGAGACCATACTAGTCTTTTTTTCCCCATACTCTCCCAAGTTTTTCTAGTAAGAATGTCCAAATCAGATCCCATGTCCAAAATGATATAGTTCATGTCATATTCTCCTATCCGGGAAACATTCCCAGTCTTCAATCTTTTCCTAATATGGTTAACCCTCCTTTCTAGTCGCACATCTTCTTGAGATTCCTTTATAAAGGCTCTCAATTCTATGACAACATATTTATCTTGTATTACTGTTAAACAACTTTAAAGAATAATTTTAGTTTACTAACCTTTGTTATCAGTTTCTTTTGAAATAGTTGTTCAAATATTTGAGGAATGTCTTGTACTGGTCCTTCATTTTGTACAGTAGTAGAGGTCGACGTGTGATTTTGTCAATAAATTCTTATCGTACATCCATGAATACATATTTTTTCTTTTTGTACATCGACTGCTTCTTTCTTTTGTGGTGTCAGTCGCACTCGCGGTTGTCCATATGGTGTGTATTGATCGGCTCCATTCGCAACACCTCCTCTTGTTACGATGGAAATACTGGGCTCCCTTGATTCAGTAGATATCTTTTGTATGTTCAGATTGGGATTCTGGGGTGGGTTTCGATTTCCCACATTGCTCGCCTACCATTTCACAATTAACTAAGGGAACTCTTTGACAGTATGGTAAAAATATTTACAATATGAACAGGTCATATTAGGATTTTTTCAGTCCGTAGAAAAGTGTCTAGGGTTCCCAAAATTATAGCATATGACTTTGCCTCTTCTGCAACCAAATCCTCCTCCTCGTTCTCAGCCTCTAAAAATTCGACCCTCCTAGGTTGAGGGTATTGTGTTTGCGTATAATGATCCTGAGGGTACTGCTTCTAGGGAAATTGTTCCCGAGTTCATTCAACCTAAACCTATTCATCATTCTTCATCAGGTGAGTGTTGAATGTTTTTTCTTGCAGCAGCTAATATGCTCTACAATCTTTCTCATCATGGCCCACTGATTGACAAAATTTATAGTATAGACTATCTAGTGCACTTATGATTCTCTATAAGTATAAACATTCTTCTAACTGATGTCCTCTAATTTTACTTATTCAACACCAAGACATCCCTTGTGAATTCATCAGATTTGGTGCTCCCAATGTGACATAAATCATGAGTGCCATGAAATTTTCTTGATGATGCCCTTCTGTAATGTATCTGGTACACCATAGTTCTTATTATACTTCCTTTCCTTTATTGACATACTGAAGTTGCAATGTAAGGTTGGAAACTTGTGACTAGATTTGCATCATTCCTACACCAATTTCTCTAATGGGTGAGGCTTCAAACGTCATGGAGATATCAAGAGCTTCACTCTCTGATACAATTTTCTGTTGCATTAATGGGATACAGATATGCAGTAACATCACTGCAATGAACCATTCTTTGTGTTGGATGTCTGACGTTTGAAATCTTACTTTGGTCATCAAATTATTGAGCCTTTCTCTCTGAAGTGGTGTCCCTTCTCATCACAAGTGGCATCTAATGCTGGAAGGATCTATTCCAAGTTCATTTTTTCTTTTGTTGTGATGAAGGCCTTCCTTCTTTCTATGATTTATTTTGGTGTGAACTGTGGGATCTTGATCTTCAGTTGCTCCCATATTCTCCTATATTGTTATGAATCAAGCTTCTTCTTATGTGCATTATTCCCATAGTCTGTTGAAGGACATCAACCTCCTTCTTGCACACATTCCTTGAATGAATGAAACTCATGATCTTTGGAGGCCATTCAAGGTGATCATAAAAATCTATCCTTATTCCACATTCTCTTCGACTGCTTCACATTGTTCCTTGATTGAGAAACCCTTGTGAACTATGAGTGCATGGCCTTTGAGTTATGTATCTTCACATTCTTCAATTGGTTCCTCAATGTCATCTTCCAATTAATGTTCTTTCCTTCGAACAACTTCGTAAAAGCATCGAACACTTTCTTTGGTGTTTTCAAGGATGACACTTGTGGGATGAAATGATCCTTAATAGAATGCACAATGATTCTCTTGGACTTAACCAAGTTCTTCTTATGAGTAGCCTTAGCCTCATCTCCCTCTATCTCTAGAACTTCCGTACTAATCCAAGTCATTTTCTTCATGGATCAAGGAGACCCTATACTTCCATGCTCAAAATTTGTCAGATCCCCCAAGCTTATCATCAAGCTGGGTGTGATTAGTCATTTTGAAATGAGAACCTCAAATGGAAATAGAAAATATTTATATCTTACCGATTTGAGGTGTCTGACCTGGTTCCAGAGCTCACTAGTCTAGGTTTTTTAGAGAAACACTAATTTTCCAAAATTGGAATTTCAAACTTCTGATTGGACATGAATATGCACCTCTTCAAGGTGAGTTGTCCATGGTACTCCTTTTCTTAAAATTGGGGTGGAAAGGCTTTGAAACTTGATTCCCTAGTTTCTTCTTGTAGTGTCATGTAATGTCCTGCAGTAAAAAATTGAAATTCCACATAATGAGAAACTTCTTCCATAGAAATATGCACCCTCATAAAGATAATTTGATGGTCTTCCTTTTTCAACTGATTGGTGGAGGGAAGTGGTTGGAACAAGGAGCCATGGCTTCTTCAATTTCTTCTAGAAAATTACCTAATCTTGATTTTGTTGTATCTCCAAATTTTATGATCCTAAAGCTACAAAACTTTGTCTCGAGGTAGCCCATTTTGTCTTATTTATAACCCCATAGGTTATAGTAAGATTGGATTCATTAAGTGGGACTTACGATAAGTTTAACAAGGTGACTATTTTGAGGACTATTCAACATGGCGAACTTGTGCAGACTTCCATGTGTAGTGATTCACATTCAGGGTCTAAAAACTGGACGACGAAAACATAACATTCTACCCTCTTTTATAATGTATCCTATTTAACAAAAAAAGAAAAGATTCCTAGAATATTTCAGATTTTTGGCATAACGTTTTGCTCGCAAATCATAATTGGGAATACTTTCTACCATTGGAAAGCTCGTGAAATTATCTACAACTTTGTTGTTTTGAGTTTTTCCTAATTCCTTACCATTTTCCCGAGGCAGGCATTTTAGTAAAAAGCATATTTTAAAAGATGTTTTTTACTAAAACGCTCACCTCTGAAAGACGTTAAGGAATTAGGAAAAACTCAAAACAAGAAAGTTGTATAGAATTTCAAGACCATTCCAATGGTCCAAATTCCACCTAATTCCATGTTACGAGAGAAACATCATTAGAGGAAATTTGAGGTCTAAAATGGGCCTCCTACGGAAAATAATAAAATAATACTTAAAATAATAAAACTATAGTTAAAATAATAAAATAATATTTATTATTTTTGGAGGAAGAATGAAAAAACTACTTTTTTTGTTCGTATTTTCGACATATATCCTTGTATTTTTAATCAAATTCCGAGCAGGAGATCTTGTTGGATGCGTAATTTAATTCTGCATCCAATGAGTGCCCACACTACATACTTTTTATGGACCCCGCTACCCCAAAAATTAGAAATACCTGAAAAAATGTGATGATGACATCATCATCACGTCTTTTTGGGTATTTCTTATTTTTGGGGTAGCAAGGTCCATCAAAAGTATGTAGTGTGGGTACTCGTTGGATGCGGAATTAAATTCCACATCCAACGAGCACTCCCACTTGAAATTTGAGTGAATACACGGGGAGATATGTCGAAAATACAAACAAAAAAAGTAGTTTTCTTTTATGACAAATATGTCAATTCAACCATTATGGTTGACTCATTTTATTGAAATTCTATTAGTTCCTGAAGTCCAACTCACTAAATTTATCGTTGGCATGTTTTCTTATAGGGCCCATTTTAGACCCCAAATTTCCTCTAATGTATGCCCAAAATAAGAAATATTCCCGAAATATTCTAGTCATTTTCAAATAAGATACATTTTGGGAAAAATAAAACCTTATGAACTACAGTCCGTTCTCTATCTAAAACATTTTGCAAAAATTGATTTGGACCTTCCTAGCTTGAGATATAGCAATTATCCCTAGGTCAACTATTTATGATTGTATTCTTGAGGAGGTTGGAACCCTAATTTGGAGGAATCATATCTACTAAAGTATAGTGATTATGTTGCTGAAAGTCCCACATAAGGTAAAGAAATATTTCATCTTGGGCATGTAAAGTTTCATATCCTCATACTTCTCCAATATCTATTTATAGTGAAAGTCCCAAGATTACCAGATTTTGTCTTCTAGGGTTTTCAGGTGTGAAACCCTAATCTTCAGTAGCTGTCATTGTAGCAGTATTTCAGCTGTACAATGCCTTTTTCAGAGTGGGATTAATACCATGTTAGTTTTCTAAGTGAATTTACTTAGGATATTTATCTAAAAGAATAATAAGCACATCAATAGATCAAAGATACATAAGATACAAAATACACAGATATTTTCATGAGGGAAACCATAAAGGAGAACACCTTACAAACTTCCTCAAAATAATTATGTCACAAGGACAAGATCACAAGATGAATAACCCAAGAACAATATGTCTTTTGCATCCCTCTCTCTTCCTCCTCATTTTCCTCTCTCTCCTAATTCTCACATGAGAGAGTGATAGAGTGTGTGACAAATGAGGAGGGTGCCTCCCTATTGATATTCTTATGTTGAGTAACTAACTCAACTAACTAGGTTAGGAAGGTAACCTTTGGGGCCGACCTGCCTAGGAATACACAAATTACATTTTCTTTTATTTAACCTAGGTACTATTGCCTCGAATTATAACAAAGGGTATACCTCAGTTACCATACATAATGATGACATACCGAAAGGAGAGAAACACATCTCCGATGGGCATACATCAATATACAATAGTAATATACATCATAAAATATTTTGAAGTTACAATTACATAAATAGGATTCACCTACCAAAAAAAAAGGTATGACGTTAAATATTTCTCATTTCAGTAACTTAAAATCATTTGTCTTGAAAATATACGAGTTCATGGGTAGGGAGAAGTTATACCTTCACAAATAAACACAGGGGGCCATGGGTTTTCTCCTCCTGGATTCCTTCTCCTCCTTCTCCCATGTACATGAAAACTAAGTTGAGTTAGCTTAGTTGAAAACCATGATAACTCGTATCGATTCAAGAGTAAAAATAAAACTAAACTTTAGTAGTTCATACCTGTATAACATTTGTGGTTTGGAAAACCTCTGCCATAATTTCGTAGGAAAGTATCCAATATACCACATGCAAAAAAAGTGATGGATGAGACCATGCAGAGAAGAAATGGCAGCCACACAAACATTTAAACACCAACAAAAATCCTGTAAACAACTCAAAAAAAATTACAGTGTATAAACCAAGAAAAATATTGCAGACCGACGAAGGGAAAGCATGGGTGCAATGCAACACCATGGAGCGATTGAGAAAAAAACTCCAATGACCATTAACAAAAAACCAAACAAGAATCCTCACGAACAAATGAATGCAAAGTTAAAACCCTATAGAACCTCTTCAATGACAAACACTGGATTAAGGACAACTGGAAATCCATGATCATTCCTCTCCACAAAGAGCACACCAGCCATTTAATATGCCTGGTTGCATTGTCAACTCACAACCATGGCTTATTGAAAAGTTTAAACACATAATCAAAACTTCATTTAAACCCTTTGTTATTGCAGTTGGACTTCACCTTGTATCTCCCATGGTCGCATGAAATTTCTTCACATAAAACTTTTATAACATAACCACCACACTATCACCCTCTTCACATGTAAAGCCCGTGGGGATAACACCTTATGCAAGTACCTTATGAAGGTAAGCTAAGAACATTATTAGGACGCATAAAATGTATGCCCAAGCATATTATGTCTTATCGCCTATTAATATAATCATACCATATAATTATCACCCCCCTCATCGCTTACAAATGCCACAAGCTATTATGCCAAATTGTAGGCAAGGTAAGGTGAAAACATAATCTTGAACACATAAACCTTATGTATGGAAGTATAGTTAGGACTAGGTCCAAAAGTATAGGATTAAATCATAGATAAGAAAATCCAATATCTTAATGAGATTAAACATTAACATCGCATTGGAAAGGGTTGTGACCAAGTTGTCAATACAATTGGAGTCAACGCCCAACAGACATTAAGCCAGTCATCAAACATTTAAAAAATGTCTAGTTAATCTTATTCTTTGAAACAAGTAAGAACATGCTACGACTAAGAAAGACATTTGAAATGAGTAAGAATGGTAATTTATAAACATAATTGTTTTATTTTATTTTATGAATTTTATGGGTTTGTGACAAAATCTTATTAGAGCACAACTACAAAACTTGGGCTAAAAATCTCAACACTCAAATTGATATAAAATAGAAAACTAATTTTATTGTTATGGTTTGAATCTCTTTGAAAACAGGAAGAGAATAATAACCTTGTTTTTGCAGGCAACTGGAAGATGTGAGAATGTTTGCTGAAGGAGAATCACATCCTAAAGATACGGAAAACAATGAAGAAGGTAACATTAGAGACAGTGAAATATGGGTAAATCTAAATGAAAGTGGGAACGATAACCCATATGAACTTCTACAAACAATAAAATATTTAAGGGAAGAACTGAAATGAGTCAAGAAAGATAATGAACTCGTTTTAAAAGAACAAGAAGAATTAAACAATGTTCTACTAACTAAACTATATAGAAATGATGAGGATAAGAAAAAAGGACCCAGATTAAATATGGCAATAACTGCACTTTACAAACGTAAGGTAAGAAAACTAGAATTGTAATCATGAGACTTAATCTTCAAGTGAAGAATCAGCTAAACATAATAATGAAAAATATAAAAATTGTAGTGAAAGTAGTGATAGTAATCAGCAGAAAAATAAATACAAACCATATGAATAAATTTCCAGTGAATTTAAAAATATCAAAACTCCTATAATCAATGGAGAAATCAAAAAAGGAGGAGAAGAAGAAGCTTGTATATCTCGGATAAAAAAGTACTTCCAGATTTATTATTATTCTCGCGAACTAAAAGAAAAAATGGCAATTTATAACTTTGACACGAAAGGTTGATATCTGGTAACATGATATAAAGAAAGTAAAAATAATTAAAGAACGTTATGTAACTTGGAAAACTTTTAAGAACTATTTTAAAAGAAAATATTTATCATAACAGTATTACGAAGAGAAAACTAAAGAATTCTATGAATTACGATTAGGTGCAATGACTATGAAGGAACTTTGCAACAAATTTTTAAGTTTATTATGTTATGTACCTTACATTATCGATGAAAAACAAAAAATTCGGCGTTTCCTTAGCTATTTACCTCTTATGTTTAAAGAGAGAATTGAATATGATAATCCAAAAACTATGGAAAAATGAAATGAGAAAAACAAATTTATGCTGTGATCAAAATAAAAACAAACGAGAAAACATACTTGATTGGAAAAATAAAAGATGTGAAAATTTTGAACAGAAAAAGAAAGTACTAAGTTTTATAAGAACTCTGGGAATAATTATCAGGGATACCGAGGGGAAATTTTTAAAAATTATAAACAACAGAATCCTACAACAATAAAAGAAAAGTAAATAACCACTACTTTTAATAAAAATACTACACAAAGGACACCATTAAAATGCTGGGAATGTGGTGAACCACTACCTTAAATATTGTCATTTAAGAAAGAAAGGTCTTAATAACATACATACAATTCAAGAAGCTACTACAATGGGAATTATAGGAAGAAGCATGCTCGAAATCAGTGCTACATTGGAGAATAGGCAAGTAGATCATCAAGCATCTATGGTCGAAATCAAAGGTATGTTAAAAGATAAACCAATTTCTATATTAATTGATCTAGGTGCAGGTTTAAGTTGTGTATTACCAAGGATTGTAGAACTATACAAGTTACGACAATACAAGTTTGAAAATTCTTGGTTAGTTCAACTTGCTATAAGCAAAAAGCAAAAGGTCACTAGCTTCGTGAAAAAGTGTTATTTTAATATGAATGGATTAAAAACACACGCTGATTTAAATATATTACCTCTAGGATCTTATGATTTACTGAGAGGAATGGATTGGTTAGAGAAACATAGAGTTGTCCTAAACTGTTATAATAAAACATTCTCATGTTTGGGTGATAAAGGTAATACCATTATTGTAAAAGCGATTCCCAGGAAAGTTACCATATGATAAATTTAGTCTTACAAATGAAAAGGTATGTTAGTAAAAGATGAAAAGTTTTTGTAGTTTACATAATGGACGACAAACAAAAAGATAATCGACTCAATATATAAGACATATTGATTTTAAAAGACTTTAATGATATATTTCTAGAATAGATTCTCGAACTACCTCAGAATAAAGATACATATTTTACAGTTGATTTGGTACCATGGGAAGTACTAACATCAAAGGCTCCCTATTGGATGAATATAGTATATCTTACTGAATTAAAATAAAAAATAAAATAATAATCGATAAAAAATACATTCAACCTAGTGTTTCCCCTTGGGGATCATTGGTTTTATTTGTAAAGAAAAAATATGCCACTCTATGGCTGTGTATAGATTATAGGCAGTTAAAGAAAATGACAATTAAATATCGATATCCGTTTCCTCGTGTTGATGACCTGTTCGATAAGTTTCGAGGGGAAACAATCTTCTCAAAAATAGACTTGAGATCTGGATATCATCAAGTATGGATCAAGGATGAGGTCATATTTAAAACTTCTTTTAGAACTAGATACAATCATTATGAGTTTGTCGTAATGCCATTTGGGTTAACAAATGCCTCAATAGATTTTATGTGTTTAATGAATAATATATTAAGTAAATGTTTAGATAAATTTGTAGTCATCTTTATTGATGACATATTAATCTATTCTAAAAATAAACAAGAGCATGAAACAGTTAAAGATAATCCTACAAGTATTAAGGGAGCAACAATTATTTTTCAAGTTTAGCAAATGTGACTTCTTCAAAAATAGAATTCAGTATCTAGGACATGTGGCGTCTAAGGATGAGATATCAGTCGATCTCGATAAAATTAAAGCTATGAGTGAATGTTTCGTTCCAAAGAACATGTTGGGCCTAGGGACAATAGGGAAAAATTCATGTAGAATTATACCTAAGTATGGAGAAGAGGAAGGAGCTACGACCATGGAAGCAGCATAAAGGGAAAAGGGAAGTACGTTGTGACGAAAGAAGTGAAAGAGAAGAAGAAGACAAAGAGAAGGCGCTGGAAGAGGAAGATGCACTAGCTAAGTAAGCCATGATAGAAGGACAAAAAAAATATAGGATGACATGGAAGAATATCAGCAGAAACAGGCATGCAAATAGTGTAACAACTAGAAAATGCCAGTAAGGCATAATGCTGAGAAAGTGACAGTCCTTAATGAACGTGGGTACGAGCTCGACTAGAGCCGGTGTAAACAACACTCGTAAAGGTATATTTGTAAGTCAGCTAGATAGTTCCTCTCTTTATGTGTTTCTATAATAGGAAAGGTAGCCTATTGGTTGGATATAGTAATTCAGATGAGATAGTGACTACAAAGGAGCCTGTAATGAGTCTGTTAGAGTCTGTGTAGAGTCAGTATTGAGTCTGTAACAAGCATGTATGGGTGTTGTATCTAGATTGTAATGGTGCTATAGGTTGTAGATGGCTTAGTGGGTTAGCTGATTAGCTAATATAGCATATGAGTAATATCTAGACCCTTGGAAAGATGCTTGAGCTATACTCAAGGTAGGACTTTGGTCAATGACTCTTTATCACTGAGTGCATTAGAGTAGATATTTTGTAGTTGAGTGCGCATATGACTAGGGAAGCTTGATTTGATCCAGGTTGTGTGTGGATCGCTAGTAGGAGTAGAGTAGGAAGAGAAAGATAGAAGATCAGAGACCATGAGAGGGAGGAAAATTCTATAAATATAGAAGAGAATATCTTGAACAGAGTCCACATCTTTGTGCATAGACAAAAGGTGTATCTATTTCCCCATGCCAGATGAAGAGCACCTTGTAGTTTTTTCCCAGATGGGTTTCCACGTTACATGCTATGTATATGTGTGAATGTTGAAGTAGCTTAGATATATGTGTGAACGTTGTGTTGAATGACTGGTTGGTTATTGTGTTACAAATGGATAAATGTATGACTGTCACATTATATTAATGAATGTGATTATGATGTATGTTCACTGTTTATTTACTTAAGTTGCATAAAGAAGGGTTGGATCACAACTAGTGTTGAAGTACTATGCATACAAGTAATCCACCTCCTCAGTATTTGTTGAAAGCCTTTGTGCAGAGCCAAGGTACTAAAACACCCTCCCACACAAACTCTGGAAATGTGGCGGCTTTTGAAGTTACCCATAAAACTGAGATATCTCAGGTGAGACAACATTTGTGTGGCAGGTGCTTCCAGCTAAGCTCTGATCCATCAAGCCGATATATTAGGATTTGTTTTGCTGAGGAGAAGGGACTAAACCTCGGTCCAGCGACAGATAGAGGGAAGAAATCCAACAAATGGTTCTGTTGTTGGGATCTTAAACTGTTGTGGTGAGGGATATGTTGTGGCAACCCACGAAACCAAAGATCCAAGATTGGGTGGAATCCAAACAGTTAGAGTTTGCACAAAAAGAAAGTAAAGGATATCGGTGGACCCCAATGAAGTGGTTGGGTTGGTACATTTATTCAGAAATTCGTGATATTTTCTTTGATAAGTTTCCCATTGTGTTGCATGAGTGGTTGTCTCAATTGGAAACCCCACAAAGGAATTTTCAAGGAGGAGAACCGAGAGAGCGGAGTCCTGAGCGGTTGAAAAGAGTAAGAAACCCTATATCAAGGGTTGTTGATTTCTGGGTATACAGTACCCTAGAAGGATATATTACTGATTTTTAAGTTGACATAATACCTCATACAGTGAAGCAGAGCAAAAAAAAATCAAGGACCACACAGCAGATATGTGTCATCTTTAAAGACGTGGATACAAATGATTTTATGTGAAAAAGACATTATGTGAATGCAATAAGACTGAATATCAATAAGAGTGGTTATGTCTCAGAAGAACCCTAGAGTGAGATGTTCCCAGGAGATAATGAAAATTAACTAGAGCCAGAAGTTTTAAGAAGTGAAAGAAGATTCAGGCCCGGAAAGTAAAAAAAAATCTGTTCGAAAGAGGGAGTTGCAACACATACCAAGAAGAAGAAGGCTACGAGCTTGCATCATATTTGGATGAAGGATCCTGTGATGAAGAAGGGGAATACCGACCGATCTCATAAGGAGACAAAGAATCAAAAGAGTTAGTTGAAGCCCCACAACAAGAATGTGCTTACAACTCACCTATAGTACCAGATGTAAGATCATGTGTCCTGTCTCCAAGTAATTTTGTAATATGAGTAGTACTAACATTATAAATAGTGAACAAGGAAGTATGACTAGTCCAAATTTTTCTTTAACTGTAACATCAACAAATACAAAAGCTTTAACTGACACTAATTCCCAATATTCAATAGAAACGGGTTGGAAGACCTAGAACAACAATGCTTTCTTTTTAAAGTTGTTTGGACTATACGACATATCGAAGATGAGAATATCAAGAAAGCATAGTTGATCACGAATCTGCTAGGTCATGCACTAGATTGGTAAATGAAATTTTCCATAGTACCAGTAGGATTTTTCCCAAAAACACTCAATGAAATTTGACTAAGTTTGATAGATGAATTCAAAAACTTGATTTCTAAATCACAATGCATCACTGAAATCAAGGAGATTAAGTAGCTACCAACACAATATATTTGGGACTTTGTCCAACGATATAAGACATTAATGACCAAAGTGAGTTTCCAAATGTTAGATGTGCAACATAAGGAACGACTTATCGTTGCCTTCTTACCACATATTTGAACCCCATTGATGAAACAAGAACTCATGCCGTAGACAAAGGCTCTTGAAATAACAATCATTAAAGAAAATTTCAACTCAAAATGGGCCTTTTAACAGTACTTCAAATTCCATGTCATCATGTGTTAGCCAATGAAATCGATTTAAATTTTAAATACCGTATAGGTATTAAACAATTTTTTAATATAAATTTGGCGATAGGTATCATAAAAAAAACTACTTTTTTTGTTTGTATTTTCGACATATCTCCCTACGTTTTTACTCAAATTTCGATTGACAGAGCTCGTTGGATGCAGAATTAAATTCATCATCCAACGAGTACCCAATTTCCATACTTTTGGCAGACCTCGCTACTCCAAAAACAAGAAATACCTGAAAAATGTGATGATGACATCATCATCACATTTTTTAGGTATTTCTTGTTTTGGGGCTAGTGGGGTCTTTCAAAAGTATGCTGAGTGGGTACTCATTGGATGTAGAATCCACATCCAACGAGCTATCCTGATCAAAATTTGAGCAAAAACACAGGTAGATATGTCGAAAATACAAACACAAAGGTAGTTCTTTTCTTTTCTTCCTCCAAAATTAATAAATATTATTTTATTATTTTAACTATTATTTTATTATTTTAACTATTATTTTATTAATTTTCCTTAAGAGGTCCATTTTGAGTTGAAATTTCCTCTAAGTTATTAAAGGAAATGTGAAAATGGATAGCTTAGTTAAATTAGAAAATAAGATGGCTATTAAAGAGGATCTCAAAGGGATGGCTAGTAAAGAGGATCTCATAGGGATGGCTAGTAAAGAGAATCTTATAGAATTGAAGGAATTGATGAAGGATATAAAACATAGATTTATTCTTCATGTATCTACTATAAAAGAGCATACAGAGGAAAAAGGGGACTTATTCTAGTTGCATCTTAAGAAAAATGAAAAACAATTGGACAGTAAGAAGTTTGATTCCTCAAAAGTTGATTATTCACTACAACATCATGGGTTCAACTCAGATACGAGGAACTACTTTATCCTTAATATTGACATGAGAAATTTTGTTGGAAAGGATCCATTCATGTGGATTTTTCAAAGGGAGCAATTATTTGATTTACACCAAGTGCAACCTTTGCAAAAGGTAACTATTAGATCCTTATATTTAGAACCTCATTAATTTGTATGGTACCAATGGCTTTGTGACTCTAAAAAGGACTCAACTATCTCTTGGTCTATATTCACAAAAATATTGATTGCACATTATGGGGATATAAATAGCAACAACTTCTTTATCTAGTTGGTAAATCTCAAGCAAAAAGGTACAGCTACATAGCACATCAAGCAATTTCAACATCTAAGTCTTAGAGTGAAGAATATTTCAAAACATAATTTGTTAGATATTTTTATTGGAACCTTGAAGGATAACATTCAACATGAGGTGCATCTCTTTGAACCATCATCCCTAAAGAAGGAATTCATGATGGAAAGGAAGATTGAAAGTAAAAATGTGGAGATGACTACTAGAAATACCAATTTCAACACATACAGAGAGAATGATGTTCCTTCTAACCAACCTTAGAGGTTGACACCTCAATAACTGGAGGGAAAAAGAGTGAAAGTTCTATGATTTAATTATGATGTAACAAGTACAGTAAGGGAAAAAAGTGTGGACAAAATAAATTAGTCTACATAGAATGTGAAGAGCAAGAACAAAAAGAACAGGAACCACCTCAAGGGGATGAACTAGAAGTGTCTACTCCCACCATATATTGTCATGCTTTGGATGGAAATAACACTCCCCAAACTCTCAAGATTGAAGGATATATCAAAAATAAAAAGGTAACATTGTTGATTGACTTTGGTAGTACTCATAATTTCATTCACTGCAAAGTAGCCAAATATCTCAATTGCTTTGTATAACCAACACTAGAATTTCAAGTAATGATTGCATATGGAGGAACCATCAATTGTTCAGGGAAATGCCATAATATCAATCTTACTATGGGGAAATATGTATTGAATAGTCCCATGATTTCTATCCCAATGGGGGGTGCTGATATTGTATTAGGAGTTCAATGGTTACAATCATTGGGAACGATGGATTTTAATTTTCACAAACTTTTCATGAAATTTTCTTGGAAAGAAAACGAAATTGTGTTAAGTGGTATCATAGGGAAATCACACAAGGTGATCAACTCTAATGGTATGACAACATTGTTAAAAAAAGGAAAACAAGGTGTAATTACACAATTATACTCACTAGATGTTCAAACATGTAATGCTCCTATCTTTCCAGATATCCAAAGGGTCCTATTCAAGTATTTGAAGACATTCCAATAAGTCATCCACCTATTCAATACTTAGACAATGCTATTAACTTAAATCTGGGAATCATTCCTTCTAGCATCAAACCTTACAAATACCCCTATGAAAAAAATAATGAAATGGAGCACATGGTTGAAGTAGTGATAGGAAAATCTATAGTTGAAGCAGCGGAAGATCACATAGAGCACCAACAAGAAGTTCTCCAAATCCCAACGATGTCAGAAAACAAGATGAAACTACGGGTCGATGAGCATCATTGTTAAAGGAGTTTTGAAGAAGCACAAATCATATGGAAAACTGAACAAATCATAGAAAGAAGGACCAAACAACTATGAAATCATGCTATTATTGAGTCCCTCATCAAGTGGATGAACTTACTAGCCGTGGATTCGACATGGGAAGATTAGTCCTTCATACATATGCATCCAAGAGATGATGACAATGTTTTTCTGAAGGAAAGGAACATGTTAAGCCATAAATGTTGGGCACATTCCCCCCTATAGGGTGGCGCATTACCCCCTATGTTGTGATGTATTATATATTATTCATGTCATCTTGGGTCTATTAGTTGTTATTGTACACATTGGTCTCCTATACATAGGAAGGAGATATTCTCATTTTAGTCATCATTGTATGTTGTCTTGTGTACTCAGTACATTGTGTAAGGAGGTTCCTCCCTCGAAGAAGATTTCTATTTATCTTTTTTTTTCATTATTAAGGCGTGCATTACTTTCTTCTTGCCTATTTCTACTATTTTTATGCTATTTTTGGGTCTTAGTTATATAACAGTTTGATTCTGAAAAGATTTCCCTAAAATAAACTCGATGTTAACAATTTTTGCCCTTAGATTTCCCTATAATTGCCTTTAGATTGTTACCTAAAACTTGCCTTTGCTCTCTTTCAACCATAATTTGACCCAGTGTGATTTTGCCGTTCCAAAATCCAATCAAGATTAGCATGCTCTCGATCGAACAAAGTACATTTCTTGCGGCTTATTACCATTTTTAAAACATCACATATTATTATTAATTAAATATTTTATAAAAACCAAATACGTACTCTATACATTAGACTCACATACATTATTTTTTAAAGCTAATACTAAATTATTATTATTATTGTAAATCAATCCACTATCCCTGTCGATAAAATTCTACTTCCATGCCGGTTTAACAACTGTAATTGAGATGTATGTCTCACTAAGGAAAACTACATTAAATTCTAAGTAGATTATATTTTCTTTAAGGTCGGTATGTATTTTAAGTCTTATCTATTTTTCTTTAATTTAATCTGATCACTTGAAAGTCAAGTGTAACATATTTTCATTATAAATCAATTAATTTGTTACAATAAACAAAATTTTATATATATAAAAGTGAGATCATGATTATGTAATTAATGGGATCTCCTGTCATCCTAATAATAATAACTATATTGACTTGTAACTCTTACCTCTTACCGAGTTTGCTGAAGGTTATTTCGTATTTTAAGCCTTACATATTTTCTTAAAGGTTATTATCAGCGACTTTAATTCATATTGACTTTAATTCATTTTTTCTTCAAGGTTATAATCAGCGACTTTTAATTCTAAGTGTAATATATTTTCTTTTAGGTGCTTATTAGCTTGTTGTCTTTTAGGTTCTCATTACTGACTTTAAAGTCTTACCTAGCCCCTTTGAAATATTATGTGTTATTACTTTTATTATTAAGTCAATATATTTTATTATTATTAAGTTAATAAACTATTATGCGTTATTAAGTTTTTATTATTAAGTCAATATATTTTGTATTATTATTAAGTTGATATATTTTATTATTATATGCTCTTAGGTTTAGGTTTAGTAATAAAATATTTTATTTATCTCTATATATCTCTCCACATAAACTATTACCTATTATTATTATTTGTTTGAATACATTTTTCTTAGTTGGACTTATCTTTACTGTTGTGGGCAACACAAATTCATGGCATATGCTAGCTAAGTTAGCTTGTACCACAATCTCAAGTGAATCAATCATGTTGTTAATGACATTTGGTTTTTAAGATAAACCCACTTTATTTCTTTGTTTTATTACTTTTAATTTTTTCCTCCGACTAATTGACTAAAAATCAATTTTTTTTTCCTTTGATTAATTGACTTACAAAAGAAATAATTAATTAAAATTTTTTATAAATTTTTTAATAATTAATTGATAATGATGATGATAGCTTTTTTTCAGAAGAAAAGAACTATCCCTTGCTATTCATATGAATCAAAGGAAATGGTTACATCTCTTGCTTATAAAATAATCATACCATAGCTTGTTCAATCAACAATCCACCATATAAAAGCCTGAGCCAAAAAGAACAGAAAATATACAAGGCTTATAGATCAAAATCACCAATATATCAGGAGAGCCAGATCCAAAAACATACATTCCACTAGCTGATCAACTGCAGTGCAATGGGGAGCACAACTAGAGCCTAGGCTGCTTATCTAAGGGGGCACCTCACATAATGACAAAAGACAAAAATAGTAAATTGTCGGCAAAAAAAAATGAGATAGAGCCATAAGTCAACTATTCAAGGAGACAGAGCTCCAATAAAAAAATCTCTAAAAGAGCTGTAAATTTCTTTCTTCAATGATCTCACCATCATAGATTTCTGTGAAAGTAAAGAGGCCTAGGGCCATAGTTAGTGCCTCCTTTGATAAGTTGTTTTCCCTCACATTGTGCTCCCTATATACTTGTTGAAAAACCAGGAAGAGGAAAATGTCTTTTAGTTTTGATATATTAGTACACCAATATACCAGATTCAAGGCAAAAAGAGCTGACTTGTTATTTTCCCAGTTGATCACAACAACAAAGTCTCCAAAGATGTGGAGAAAAGGAATTCCAATGGCATCAGCAAATAAGAGCAAAGCCCAAAGCGTCAAGTAACTCATCCCTAGTATTGGTATTGAGACCACATGCCAGCTTCATACAGAAATAATGTAGTGGATTGATAGGCAAGTGAATACCTCATCCCCTAATTGATTTTGCAACAGCCCCATTGAAGAAACCATAAGGATATTTTAAGACAGGGGCTGACCCCACCACTCTAACCTTCCTGGTTTTGCATGAAGATGGATATTCATTAATTAGTGATAGCAAATGTTGACAGGTCGATGAGATAGCAACAGACCTATTATAAAAAATAGCCAAGTTTCTGGTGATCCAAATTCCGAAAATGACAAATAAAGGAAGATGAGTGTTTACCGATTCAAGGGAGAACCACTTCTCAAGATTTTCTAGGAGAGAAATGTTAGGCCAAGAAATCACCATATTGAATCTATTGCTTACACAATTGAATATGTGTAGGGTATAGGGACAATCAGTGAATAAGTGTCTTACAAATTCCTCTTCCTCTTTGCATAAGCAGTAATGATTAGGACCGAGCCAACCTTTTCTTCCTAAACTGTCCCAGAATGAGATCCGATTCTCTACAGCCAGCCACATAAAACATTTGATTTTAAGCAAAATAGTGTAGGCCCAAATTTTTGACATGGCTATATTCTTATCCACGAGTAATGAAGAAGAGACAATCAGATCAAATGCTAGACTGGCAGTAACTACACCATTGTTAGGATTATGGGTCTAGAGGAGCTTATCCATGTGATCTGATAACTTGATGCCCCCCTCAGTAAGACCTTTGATGTAGCAATCCCATTCTATTTTCTATCTGCCTCTAAGGTCTAAATATTCTGCCAAAAGCCAGTAAGACTTCCTGATAGTGCCTTCACCCATGTTTCAGATATGATGAAGTGCAGTTAATCCATAAACAGTTAAGTATTCCCTAAGGTCATCTGAAAGGACATAGTGAGATTCCATCCCAATGACTGGGTCGATGCCCAATTTTATGGAAAAACCATCACCCACTTTCCAACTAAGCATTCTAGTGATCCAGGTGAGGGTTCTTAAAAAACCATTCCAAAAGAAGGAAGTACCTCTGACAGTAAAATCTTTGTTCCACATACATTCTTCAAATGTAAGGTCCTTGAGATATTTTTTCGTTATGAGATGGTGCCATATACCAGAACCTAAAAGGGCCATCCAAGGGTTCTTCCACCCAAGAGAAGTGCATAACCAATCTAAATGTTTAATGTTCCAACCCCCATACTCCAATGGTCTAGAAAGAGACTACCATTTTGATAGGTGAAGACGGTGGGTATCCCATGTGCTTCCCCATAGAAAAGAGAAGATGAATTGTCTGAGTCTACTGAGAATAGATTTGGGCACAAGAGCCAATGCAAACTAGTACACCGGTAATCCAGTTAAGACAACTCTAATGAGGATGAGTCTTCCTCCCATGGATAGGAGTCTAAAAGTCCAATGACTAATTCCGTTTTCAAATCTTTTTAAAATCCAATGCCAATCCTTTATGCCATATCCCGGGGGCTTTAGGAACTATCCCTGATATTTGAATCCAGCCATGATAGGATCCATTTTATAGGGAATAAATTAGGAGATGCCACTTAAAATCTCTTCTTCCACTTCACTGTAGATAAAGGAGGATTTTTCCACGCTAATACACATGCCTGAAGCTAAACTAAATACAACAAGTATCTCATTTAAATCCTACCATTCCTCAAGTGTCCCCACCCCAAAGAGCACCACATCATCAAGAAATAGTAGGTGTGTTAGAGAAAGGCTCGAGGATACCTTAATGCCTTTAATCAACCTTTTTTTGTGCATCTTTAATAAGTAAATTGAACCCTTCAATGACAAATGATAATAGTTAAGGTTTGTTTAGGTAAACTCTATTCTATCAAACCTTCAGAAGATTACTTGGATTGATGTAAGATTTTATTTCTATACTCAAAAAGTTGAGAAATAAGTGCTTCTAGGGAATCATAGTTTTGACATTTTAGAAGGATAGGAAATTTTGTATTATGAAAATTCAATTTAATGTGGATGTAGGCATGGCATTATAAGAGAAAGTGACTTTCATCCTCAACGCATGTAATCTCACAGGGATGGTAAATCCTTTCCACCCACGGTGTTTTAGGAATTGTTTAGTGTTTGGTTTCACTAAAAAAATTAGGAAAGTTCGTTTTTATCTTGGCAACATTAATTTTTTTCTTTGCACTAGTTAAAACAAAGAGAGAATTTTCATCTTCCAAATTATGGTTAATGAATTCCTTATAGTATCTTAATTTTCCTCTAGCCTCTAATACTTTCTCACCCCATATTTTCTCTTTAAACTTAGATATGATAATATTTTAGATGTTATTGATATCTTGAAAAGCGACATTTTTGTCAATCCCCCTATTGTTTAACCAAGCCATGATGCTTTTATACTAGTCTTTCTTGAGTCATAGTTTGTCTTGACTAGATTTGGAGAAAATTTTAGGAAGTCTTTGGTCTCCCATGGTATTTACCTTGCAATTGTATATTGGCTATCTCGTCATACCGATGCTCTTGATGGGGGAAAGACCTACTTCTAGAAGGAGAATAGGGTAAGGTCTATTACTTTTAATTTTGATTTTATACATTATGAAACACTTCTATATTTGCTCAATATTTCTCTAAGATTCTATAGAGATGTTGGAGCACCAAACTTCACAACCGTACAAGATAATGGGACAAGAGTTTCAAGAAGAAAATTTTCTTTTTAACCCACATCATAAGGTTTGTTGATTTATATTTGTTTTCAAGACCAAAATAAGCTTTCCACCCTCCATTAATCCTTTTCTCAATGCTACAGTTTTAGTTGAGCTTGTGATGAATACCAATTCCGAGATATTTGTAGGAATACACCTCCTCTAAGACGATATACTCATAAATAAAATTAGTGTGAGTGACCTTCTTGGACTTTATAATCGTAACTTTTGTTTTGTCAATGTTATCAGTCATGATTCAATTAGAGCAAAAATCCATGAGAATTCTTAGTAGTATATCAATATCAAAGAGGCACCTTTCCATAAGAATGATATTTTCCACATAGAGTAGGAGGATGATGACTATTACACCTAAGGTTGTGCGAGCACAGCCTACTTCTAAACAAATTTCTATCCTTATCGATATATATTCCAAAAAGAGTAGGGGAGAGGAGGAAACTTTGTTAACTCTAATATTACAGTTAATATCTTTAAACCACCTCTCGGTGGTCTCTAATTTTTAATGAAAGTTTTGTACAATGTTATCTTAGAAACTCTCAACTTGAAAGGAACCTTTAATTCTTCCACTCTATTTTACAAGTTATTTCTATGCATGGTCTACCTATTTCCTTATGCATGACTCACACTGTGTCATGCTTGCGGCAAGAAAATTAATCACATTTTTTTCAAGAACTAGGCCATGGTTGTGGATGTGCATAAACATAAGGGGTAGCTAGACAAAATAAGTTGCATATAGGTACACATTGTTGAGTAGTTGTATTCTCATTGTACTTTGGAAGAATTTATAACCCCTATATATCATAGGACATGCCCATGATTGCATATGGAATCTAATCCATATTGTTCTTGCAAGTAGGTGCCCAAAAAGGAAAGCACCATTCATTTACTTTATCCTTCATGATGTGTGTGTGCCTAGATGTCATGATGGAGACTCACCAACTGAGAATTGCAAGCAAGTGCTCAAGCAAGAAGAAGACATAACTACCTACAAAGTGTAAGCAAGTTGTCAAGTGGAACAATTTAGGAATCATTATTGCCTCTGTTTCTCTCAGTTGTTGGTCATGCAGGAAGTAGGCTACTTTAATTTTTATTTTTCACCTTGGTTTCCTGTATATAGGAAGGAGATCTTCTCATTTTAGCCATCATTGTATCTTGTCTTGTATTTTGTAATTAGTACATTGTGTAAGGAGGTTCCTCCTTCAAACAAGATTTCTATTTATCTCTTTTATTTATTATTAAGGCATGGATTACTCTATTCTTGTCTATTTCTTCTCTTTTTATGCTATTTCTGGGACTTTCTTGCATAACATTTGGTATCATAACTCTTTCTTCAGGAATGGCTTATGCAAACCAAGTCATATTGGAGTTTTCATTACAAGTTTTCTTCTATAAAGAGTAAAAAATCAAGGTTAAAAATCCACTTCTAAAACAAGCCAATATATCTCCGTTTCAAAATTTAGATCCCGATCCATTACAAGTTCAAAGATATTTTTTGAGGAATATAGGTTTTTTTACTAGTCCAAAACCCTAGAATAAAGAAATTTTTCTAGGGAAAAAGTTCATATATGAAGCATCCTATATCCAAATTGAGTGAGACCAATTGTATATGAAAAATATGGATAATTGTATATGTGGTAGGAGTTTCAGTTGCATAAATGAAATATTGGACATGTGGCATATCATACAAGTTTTCTCTTCTGGATAAGGTAAAAATAAGAAGTTTTGGGAGATTTGAAATAAACAAAATTGGCACATCCAAATTAGGTAAAACCTACAAAATTGGGAAGAGGAAAAATCAGGGCACCAAAGGCCAATTACAAGTCGTCCATAAAAGAATCTTCTAATTAGGGTTTGAAAAAGGTACGCCATTTTGAATTTGAATATCTTTGAGTAGAAGGATATATTTGTGATAAACCCTAGGGTGAGATATATATTTATTGTTCAAAATTACACCAAAAAGAAGTGGAAAAAATCAAGCTCCACTCAAACCCCCAGAGGATTCATCCTTGACATACAATGAAATGGAATACATATCTTTTAGAGTGTACAAGTTGGAAGATATTATTAAATGAAATGTGTAAATGGATGACTTAGTTAAATTGGAAATTAAGATGGCTAGTAAAGAGGATCTCAAAGGGATGGATATTAAAGAGGATCTCAGAGGGATGGTTATTAAAGAGGATTATTACTTGGAGTTGAGGTGAAAAATAAAATTAATAATTAATAATTAAAGTTTGAGTGAGTATTATTAATTTTTTTTTGTAAGTTGCTATTCTATTAAAAAAAGAGCAAAATAATGATACGTAGGAGTTTACAAGGAAAATATGTAGGCATGCTCAAGGTGAGCAGACATAGAGGTTCAAAATGAAACTGGGCCCTCCCTTCGAGAGGGAAAACAGTCCCACTAAACCAGAACCATCCCTCCAGGAGGGAAAAAATATACAAAAAAAAAACAAAAAACTCCCTTGTTCTTGGAGAAATCAGACTATGAGAAAACAAGTTAACATAATGATAATAGAAAAAACCTGGTAATGGCATGCAGAGCCGCCTGTAACTAAAGAAATACATGTAGCCATGACGAAACTTGTTCAATGTTTGTGGTAGTGTTCCTCCACAATGGGGTAGTTGTAGCCTGGTGAATCTGTCTGCGCTGGCTCGACTGGCTTGGTCTCTATATCATTGATGGACGTCACCATCTCCTCGTCACTGGTGGGATTGTATTCTTCCATTGCACCTGCAGGAGGCTGCTTAGTGGGGAGAGGAGCAGTCTTTTTTGCCACTACAGGGTTGGATGAGAACTTGCACAACGTGAAAGTGGAGGGGAGGCAATGAGGTGGGGGAGTGGTGGAGGATGGAGGGGATGGAGTGGTGGCTGGGGAAATAGAGGAGCTTGGAGGAGCAGACGGTGAAGGTGAAGCTTCTTGGGGAACCAATGACGTGAATCGAGCTAGAAGCTCAAAGGGGGAAGGAACCAGTGAGTTAAAATAAAGGACCAATCGAATGAGCAAGTTCTTGAAAATCCAATAGTTTTGTCTTCTCTCGATGGTTCTTCTGGATGCCTTGAAAACCCAGGACAATTCGTCCTCCCAGTCGTTGACAATCCTCCACACTTCTTCAGGAATTTCCAAGTCAAAATCATTTCTGTTGTCCTGAGAAAAGAGAGGGATATGACATTCCTCTTGAACTCCTCGACCCTGACGGCCTCTACAAGGGACACTACGTTGTCTCCTGGGCATGGTGGAAAGGCCAAAATGCTAAGCAAACCAGAGCATAGGTGGTGAAGCATGGGGACGAGGAATGAGAGCAGAGCAAGGTGGTGAAGCAAGAGCTACAAGAGAAAATGCACCAGCCAAGAACTCGACGACATACATAATGAATGGCACTTTGGCCGAGGTTGGAAAATTAATTTTGTGACACTGTGAAAAGACGGTCGAGTCCCATCTGCATGGTTGGATGCAGACACGTCCTCAGCTGGATTGAAGGCCTGAATTAATGAGGTTGAAGGTGAGGTCACGCGAGGGGAGGGACGACTCTGTCAGCCTCCCCCGTGTTCATATTGACATCACTAACACTCGCATCTAGGGAAGTGAATATTATTATTAAATGCATGTGTAAAGTAAATTAAAATTAGAGGCTAATTTGATGTAAGTCAAAATTATTGTTAAATGTATAGATACACATAGTAAATCAAATTAAAGCTAAGCTAAAATTAAGGCTAAAAGTTAAAGATGATATTTGAAGTGAAAGTTAAAAAATATATTTGAGTGAAAGTTACAAATTATAAACATACACTTACAAGTAAATAAAGAATAAAATTAAAATTAAATATTAACATTGAAGTGAAATAAAATTAATATTGAATGCATACATACATGGTAAATAAAAAAGAAATTGAAATTATAAACAAAAGTTAGAGTTTGTGTTGGATTAATAATGTATATTATAATATTGTTGAAGTTTAAGTTAAGTTAAAAAACAAGTGAAAATTAACAACAAAAGTTAAGAATTTGTGTTGAATTAATAGTGAAATGTATATTATATATTGTTGAAGTCTAAGTTAAGTTTAAAAAAATGAAAATTAACAACAAAAGTTAGAGTTTATGTTGGAGTAATAGTCAAATGTATATTATAATATTGTTGAAGTCTAAGTTAAGTTTAAAAAAAAAGTGAAAATCAACAACAAAAGTTAGAGTTGGTGTTGGACTAATAGTGAAATGTATATTATAATATTGTTCAAGTTAAAAAAAATGAAAATTAATGTTAATACTAAATGCATACATATACAACTAAAAAATAAAAATTAAATGTTAAACTTGAAGTGAAATAAAAATGAAATTGAAATTATAAACCAGAGTTAAAGTTTGTGTTGAAGTAATAGTGAAATGTAAATTGTAATATGTTACACAAACATTTAAGCAATAGTATATGTGATGTGTTTGTATTATTATAACACACAAATACACATATAAACACAAACACCCAAATACACATTTAAAAATTAATACACATACATAGAATTAGTAAATATAAAAGTTGACTTAATGTAAAATTTAAGGGTTATTGCAAGCTAATGCTGGTCACTTATGATGCGTTCGTTGCAATGGACTTCTGGAAAAACAGAAATCTGAACGTAAAAAAGCAATATTAGAGGTACCTACACAACTTTTTGGAATATGGTGCAAGAATATGAAACGTGGACAATCGGATTACCTTTTGGAATATATAACTTTTATTTATGGAAACTAAGCATAAATCCCAAAAAGTGAGGTTTTTCTAAGGTTGGTATGTTATATATTCCCCAAAAAATAATGAATATGTTTGCGTTGGTCCACTTGTTTGGTATGAAAATGGTGGAATTTTGTGAAAAAAATTATATAGAGTTGTAGATAACAGGTGTGTCTAGTGCAGCAATATTTTTTCATATTTATTTATGTTATATTTTTATTTTTCAAATTAATGAAGTCAGTGACACCTTAAAATGACAAGGTCGAGCATTGGTCCACCACATCTTGGTCTTAATATAGTCAATGAACGATATTTTTTCTTAGGATGTAGGTCTCTATGTCTTCTTGTGCGGGTTCTTTTCCGTTTTTTAAATAGGTGAGGCAATCAAAAGTTATAGCCGAAGCAAATAGCCTACCTTTTGTGTTAGATTGATGTTAGTCCATTTAAAATTAAATAAAAAATTGAAAAATATAATAGATTTAAATAAAAAATACATATTCAAAATCTACAGACAGAGCTACACAAGTGTGTGAATTTTCATTAACAGTGGACAAGCATGGCATATGGAACATCATGCATGAAATAGCAGAAGTGGTACAAAACAAGTTTTTATGTCATAGGACAATCCAAACCACTTGGTTGGGAAACCCGAACCTAAAATCAAAGCAGCCAAGTCATCCACCATGTTGGTTGGAAAAAATGTGCCGCCAAAATTCTAAATTTGAATCACATGCGCACGTAGTTTAAAACATAACGCGCACACACTAGAAGCGTGATCGCGCTTTCTAGGTGCGCACGCACTAGAAGCATGATCGCGCTTTCTAGGTGCACACGCACTAAAAGCGCGTTCACGCTACTTTGTGTGCGCGCGTTAGAGATGCGTGTGTGCATTTCCTAAGTAAAAAATTTGTTTTGATTTTATTTTCAAGCATTTGCAATGGAATGATGAGGAGGAGGAGGAGGAGGATGACAATGATGATAAAATGCGGATGATGACTATGATGATGATGAGGAGGATGATGACAATGATGATGATGAGGATGATGACTATGATGATGAGGAGGAGGAGGATGACTATGATGATGATGAGGATGATGACTATGACAATGATGATGATGATGATGATGATGACTATGATGATGAAGAGGATGAGGATGATGATGATGATGAGGATGATGATGTTGATGATGACGATGATGATGAGGAGGAGGATTATAATGATTATGATGATGAACAATGATGGTGATGATGAGGAGGAGGAGGAGGAGGATGATCACGATGACTATTACTATGATGACAATGATGATGATGATGATGATGATGTTGATTGCAATGATGAGGATGATGATGTTGATGATGAAGATGATGATGATGATGAGAATGATGATGACTATGAAGATGCCTATGAGGATGAACAAGGATGGCGACGATGATGGTGATGATGAACAATGATGATGATGATGATGATGAGGAAAAATGATGATGATGATGAATGTGATGATGATGATACGGATGATTTCAATGAAAATGATGAGGATGATGACTATGATGATGAGGATTAGGATGAGGATGATGATGGCGATGACAATGATGACAAACAATGATGGTGATGATGAGGATGATGATGATGACGAGGATGATGATGATGACGACGACAATGAGGAACAATGATGATGGTGATTATAGCTTTAGTTGAAACTTTTCTTTGATTTTATTTCCAAGCATTTGCAATGGAATGATGATGAGGAGGAGGAGGAGGATGATGAGGATGATGACTATGATGATGAGGAGGAGGATGATGACAATGATGATGATGACGATGATGGCTATGATGAGGAAGAGGAGGAGGAGGATGCTGATGATGATGATGAAGAGGAGGATGATGATGGTCAACAATGACGGTGATGATGATGATGAAGATGAGGATGCGGATGATGATGATGAGGATGATGAGGATGATGAGGATGATGATGATGACAATGATGAACAATGTTGGTGATGATGATGATGACAATGATGATGATGATGATGATGATTATGATGATTAAGAGGATGAGGATGATGATGATGATGAGGATGATGATGTTTATGATGGTGATGATGATCATGAGGAGGATTATAATGACTATGATGATGAACAATGGTGGTGATGATGATCATGATGAGGATGATCACGATGACTATTACTACGATGATAGTGATTATGATGATGATGAGGATGATGATGTTGATGACGAAGATGATGATGATGATGAGGATGATGATGACTATGAGGATGAAGAATGATGGAGATGATGATGGTGATGATGAACAATGATGATGATGACGATGCTAACGATGATGAGGAACAATCATGATGATGATGACGATGATGATGATTGTGATGATGATGATAAGGATGATTTCAATGACGATGATGACGATGATGACTATGATGATGATGATTAGGATGAGGATGATGATGACGATGACAATGATGACGAACAATGATGGTGATGATGATGATGATGTGATAGGTTTAGTTGAAACTTTGCTTTGATTTTATTTCCAAGCATTTGCAATGGAATTATGATGATGAACAATGATGATGATGAGAATGATGACTATGATGATGAGGATGATGATGATGATGATGATGATGATGATGATGGTGAACAATAATGATGATGATGAGGATGACGACGATGATGATGATGATGATGATGCCGATGATGATGATGATGATGATGGTGAACAATAATGATGATGATGATGATGATGATGATGATGACGAAGAATGTTGGTGATGATGATGATGATGGCGATGATGATGATGATTATGATGAATATGATGATGAAGAGGATGAGGATGACGACGATGATGAGGATGATGATGTTGATGACGACAACGATGATGATGAGGAGGATTATAATGACTATGATGATGAACAATGATGGTGATGATGAGGATGATGATCACGATGACTACTACTATGATGAAAGTGATTATGATGATGATGATGATGATTGCGATGATGAGGATGATGATGACTATGAAGATGACTATGAGGATGAACAATTTTGGAGGTGATGATGGTGATGATGAACAATGATGATGATGATGATGATGGTGACGATGATGACGAACAATCATGATGATGATGATGATGATTGTGATGACGATGAAAAGGATGATTTCAATGATGATGATGAGGATGATGACTATGATGATGAGGATTAGGATGAGGATGATGATGATGATGAACAATGATGGTGATGATGATGATGATGATGATGATGAGGACGAGGATGATGATGATGATGACGAAGATGAGGAAAAATGATGATGATGATGATGATAGGTTTAGTGGAAAATTTGCTTTGAATTGTTTTCCAAGCATTTGCAATGGAATGATGATGAGGAGGAGGAGGAGAATGACAATGATGATGATGAGGAGGAGGAGAATGATAATGATGATGATGAGGATGATTACTATGATGATGATGAGGAGGATGATGACGACGACTATGATGATGATGGTGAACAATGATGGTGATGATGATGATGAGGATGATGAGGATGATGAGGATGATGATGATGATGATGATGAGGATGAGGATGATGATGATGACGATGATGAACAATGTTGGTGATGATGATGATGACGACGACGATGATGATGATGATGATGACAATGATGATGAAGAGGATGAGGATGATGACAATGATGAGAATGATGATGTTGATGACGACGATGATGATGATGAGGATGATTATAATGACTATGATGATGAACAATGATGGTGGTGATGATGATGATGATGGGGATGATGATCACGATGACTATTAATATGATGATAGTGATTATGGTGTTGTTGATGATGATGATTGTGATGATGAGGATGATGACGTTGATGATGAAGATGAGGATGATGATGAGTATGAAGATGACTATGAGGATGAACAATAATAGCGATGATGATGGTGATGATGAACAATGATGATGATGACGATGCTGACAATGATGAGGAACAATGATGATGATGATAAGGATGATTTCAATGACGATGATGAGGATGATGACTATGATGAGGAAGATTAGGATGAGGATGATGATGACGCTGACAATGATGACGAACAATGATGGTGATGATGAGGAGGATGAGTAGGATGAGGACGAGGATGATGATGATTATGATGACGATGAGGAATAATGATGATGATGATGATAGGCTTAGTTGAAACTTTTCTTTGATTTTATTTCCAAGAATTTGCAATGGAATGATGATGATGAACAATGATGATGATGATGAGGAGGAGGATGACAATGATGATGATGAGGATGATGACTATGATGTTGATGAGGAGTATGGTGATGATGACGATGATCATGATGATGGTGAACAATGATGGTGATGACGATGATGATGATGACGATGAGGATGATGAGGTTGATGATGATGACAATGACGAACAATGTTGGTGATGATGATGATGACGACGACGACGATGATGATGATGACTATGATGACGAAGAGGATGAGGATGATGAGGATGATGAGGATGATGATGTTGATGATGATGACGATGATGATTTGGAGTATTATAATGACTATGATGATGAACAATGATGGTGATGATGATGAGGAGGAGGAGGATGATGATCACGATGACTATTGCTATGATGACAGTGATTATGATGATGATGATGATGATTGTGATGATGAGGATTATGATGTTGATGATGAAGATGATGATGATGATGTGGATGATGATGACTATGAAGATAAATATGAGGATGAACAATGATGGAGGTGATGATGGTCATGATGAACAATGATGATGATGGCGATGTTGAGGAACAATGATGATAAGGATGATTTCAATGATGAGGATGATGACTATGATGATGAGGATTATGATGAGGATGATGATGATGATGACAATGATGAAGAGCAATGATGGTGATGATGATGATGATGGTGAGGATGAGGACGAGGACGAGGATGATGATGACGATGACAATAATGAGGAACAATGATGATGATGATGATAGGTTTAGGAGAAACTTTGCTTTAATTTTATTTCCAAGTATTTGCAATGGAATGATGATGATGAACAATGGTGATGATAATGAGGAGGATGATGACAATGATGATGATGAGGATGATGACTATGATGAGGAGGAGGAGGAGGAGGAGGATAATGATGATGATGACATTGATGATGATGATGATGCTGAATAATGATGGTGATGATTACGATGATGATGAGGATGATGATGATGATGACAAACAATGTTAGTGATGATGATGATGATGATGATGATGATGATGATGACTATGATGATGAAGTGGATGATGATGATGACGATAATGAGGATGCTGATGTTGATGATGATGGTGATGATGAGGAGTAGGATTATAATGACTATGATGATGAATAATGATGGTCACTGATGATGATGATGATGATCACAATGACTATTACTATGATGACAGTGATTATGATGATGATGATGATGATTACGATGATGAGGGTGATGATGTTGATGAGGAAGATAATGATGATGATGAGGATGATGATGAATATGAATATGTCTATGAGGATGAACAATAATGGTGATGATTGTGGTGATGATGAACAATGAGGATGATGATGAATATGAAGATGTCTATGAGAATGAACAACAATGGTGATGATTATGGTGATGATGAACAATGATGATGATGACGATGTTGACAATGATGAGGAACAATGATGAGGATGATGATGATGATTGTGATGATGATTATAAAAATGATTTCGATGACGATGATGAGGATGATGACTATGATGATGAGGATGATGATGACGATGACAATGATGATGAACAATGATGGTGATGATGGTGATGATGAGGAGGATGAGGATGACGATGACGATGATGATGATAGGTTTAGACTATGTTATATTTGTTATGATGCTGACAGGTTTTAGACTATATTGTAAAAATACTCCAAATAATAATGAATCCAAAGTCATTGTTGAAGAACATTAGTCATTAAATGAAATAAAAGTTAGAGAGTAAATGCTTTAAATGTTAGATAGGGGAGTGCACGCATTTAGGTTTGCATGCGCGTCAATGCACATGCACGATCTTATACATGCATGCATGTGCTTAAAGGAACATGCACACACTTGTTAGTAGGTAAAAAAAAATAGAGTTCTGAATTCCCAGGATTGCTACCTATTTTCACGGGTTTTCTTTTGTTGTTCGCATGTTTTGTGCTTCTCAACTATGCAATTTGGCTCATAATCCATCACCACTCTTTGATCTATTGGATATATGCTCACTATTGGAATCTAAAAAACATATTCAATGGTCCTGGAAGTTAGTGGAAAGATTCACACTACAAGTTTTCATTGGAAGAAGAGATCATTTTGAATAGGTATGGTGAATTGTAAATAATTGTCTTAATTCACAAGTTTTCAGATCATTTCATTGATTTATGTTTTATGATATTCCTACCACAATATCTCTCTCATAGACAACATTTAATTTGGTTTCATTAATGCTTTTACAGGTTGCAGTTTTCAAGGGGGATGGGATACATGTGTAGAGTTTTAGTTCTCGACGCGTTTTAGACTGCATAGTTGAGTCCATCTTCAGGAGAAAACATATCTCAATTAAAAGCTGCACAAATTTTTACATTAATGTAAAAATTCGTGCAGCTTTTAATTGAGATATGTTTTCTCTTGAAGATGGACTCAACTATGCAGTCCGAAACGCGTCGATAACTAAAACTCTACACAGGTATCCCATCCCCCTTGAAAAAATTTAATTTCACAAGAATAAATCCCAACCTCACATCTAAACAAGTATTATATTCTCCATACAAGATGAAGTATGCCATGTTAACCAATTTACATTTGTACATGAATATATTTTTATTTTATACAATGATGGCATAGATGAAGTTATATCTTGAGACTCTTCAATTTAAAAAAAAAAAACCCTTTGAAGTAATCATGGGAGAGGGTCCATATTGAACAGTTCACCAAGTTGTCCATATTCTCTATAGAAGATGAAGTATGCAATGTAGACCAATAACCATTTGCACATGAATATATTTCAATTTCCCACAAGGATGGCATAGATCAGGTTCTCTATTGATACTCTTAAATTTATATAAAAACCTTGGAAGAAATCACGGGAGAGGGTCCATATTGAACAGTTCACCAAGTTGTCCATGCTCTCCTCTTCATGCTAGATTTATCATAACATGCCTTTCAGCTTGACAGGGATGCCTCTACCTTAATGATCTCTCCTTTTTTCGAGGGATTTGCAACCTCCTCATTTCACTCGTCTTCTTTTGACTTCCAACACTTTTTTAACACAAAGGAAGTCAGAATCCTATAGCTGCAATACCTGCAAACTTGACTATCTTTACTTGACTCAAATAGACTATAGAAATGAAAATTTGGTCCAAACATAAAGAGAAACCTTTAATCAATGATTATGTATCAATGCCAATGATTAGCATACTAACATATATGTAGTTTAGTTATTTATGTTGGAATGTGTCATGTATCTTGTATAATGGAACTAATACCTTATTTGTTGCTTCTTATGCAGGGGTAGACCTCATAGTTTTGATAAAGAAACTTTTGGATATGGGAAACTCACATAAAAAAGAAAGAAAAACTAGAAGGAATATGCCCATTGAAAAGGAAAATGAGGTAAGAGAAAAGGACAAGTTGGTAATGGAGAGAGTGAAACATGGTCTAGATATTTCCACTGATACTGTGTTTGATCCTAACAGAGTTGATGACATAAAAACCTCTACTTTAGAACCATGGGTGAAGTGATTACATCCAACGGACCCAACTCAAGTTCCAACATCAACACAGTCTCCAACCAACAATCCATCAATGAGCCATGTTGAAGCTCTTGAAGACATAGGTGTATTGAGATACGTTGAGTATGAAGTGTTGGACCTAGGAGCAATGATTAATTTGCAATCTCTTCCCGAAGACCACAACCATGTGGAGCACACTCCCAATATGGACAGCTAAGTGAATGATTCACGACAACAAAGAATCCCTTGGATCCGTAGCTCATGTCCACCTTCCCTACCTCGACTGTCTACTGCAAGAAAAAGGACTCCTAGACATATTTATGTGGATGAAAGTTGTCTATAAGGACTTGAAGGTAAGTTTCCCAAATGCACTATCGATTGGCAATGTAACAAATTGATGAAGGAATATTTTAAATCCAAAGGCGATGCAAGTAAATGTCAATTATTACTATGTTTGTTAAAGTCAAATTGTTTAGTTTTTGTTAGGAAAATTATGGGCATAAAGATGGTTAGAAGTTTAGATGCTAACAATCATATTGTTAGAAATATCCAATCTTCTTTTAATGCGGTTGGGAAGACGTCTCGTACTAAATATATTTGTGCGGCTCGTTGCATGTTATCAGAATCAGTTGTAAGCAAGTCCACACCGCAACGTCACCTCCTTCCACACACTTCTTACATACTTAAATTAAATACAAAAACTGTACATAAGTACTCTGTTATAAGAGAAAATATGCAGACTCTAGGTGGAAAAGATTGTTGGGATTTTGTCTGCAGGTTTCCTTGTCGAGATATGAAGCTAATTGATGTTGTCAAGGAATTAGTAAAAATGTTCTGGCATGATCATACCAGACCTTCATCTAATCAAAGAGAAGTGCTAAAGCTGAGAAAAGGTTCTACTGGACATGAACCCCATGTCAAACACTTCCTTGACACAACAAAGACTGAACTCTATGAGAGATTCAATAATGAGCACACACAATTGAACCTAGGCAAAAGGTCCTTTGGGAAATGTAAACCATGTTACGTTTGTATATGCCTTGATTGAAACACATGCTATTGTAGATACCATGTAGAATATGAATATTTTTATGACACGTATAAACATATATTTTGTGATTTGCATCCTAACCTTGATAAGGGCTGCAATGAATCTGTAATACCACCGAATGCATCAAGAGATTTTATCATTGGTATCATGTGTCTAAGGCATGAAGGACAAAAATACTATGGCAAATCATGTCTATATGGGAATTGTTCCAGGTGCAGTGGGTTTTCTCTTTTGAACCATTGCATTCATGGAAGTGATGATCATCAATTTGGCAATATGAGCATGGAGATGCAGAGCTTGAAGTACGTAACCTATCAATCAGATAGTGCGAAGGAAAGTAAAAAGATTGCATTGGTGAAGTCGCAGGTGAAAATTATTATTGCATGTTTTTCCTCTTACATGTTCAGTTTCTACATATACATTCTTTAAAGGTCACATTCTAATATGACCCTGGTTTTCATGGCAACAGGTACGGGTATGTGATTTTTTGATGGAGTTCTACAAGAAAATTGAGTAGTATGTTCAACATGTGCATATAGCGCGATGGCAGGATGAGTAGTACAGAAAATGTAGGGACAACTTCCCCATTGGGACTATATTGTCAATTGTGGATTTTGTAGAAAACTACACCCTTCAGCCACAAAATGAAATTTAGAGTCAATACTACCATTCCAGCCAAGTCAGCATCATGCTACATATTACGTATCGGCATGGCCCTAAGAGCAACGTTAACAATAGGATAATACATAAGGAGACAAAATTTTACATAAGTGATGACAGATGCCATAATCTGCATTAACAACGTTAACACTGTTTTCGAATTTTCTATGATCAACTAAAGGAGGGAGATATATGGATGAATTAGCATTGGATATGGTCAGATGTTTGTGTGGGCTAGTTAAAAAATTCCCAAGTCTTCTAATGGATGAGTATGTTACATAAGACTTATACTCTGCCGCATATATGGAACTACTTTGAGACCTGGCATGGCAAAGGTGAGCATGATGGGGCTGGTGCATGCATCAAGACTACACTACGAAGGGACGATATGACGTTTACCAAAAACCCCCATATCAAAGATGTAGAATCCATAGTTAAATGGTGCTCAGCAACAATGTCAGACCGAACTTCAGTGGTAGGAAGGTCAATCGGGAATTTTTGGCATGTGGTTGACATAGATCAATCACGTTCCTATAGTTGTGGCATAGTAAAAGGAACATGTGGATTTCATTTGGTATGAATCTCAAACAACCCCCTATTTGAAATATGGACGCAGAAACTTGCTTGATTTTGCAGCCCTTGTAGCAGTGGTGAATGGGATGAACGTGAATGCATGGATTGGGTTGATGATTGGGATCGTGTCTCACTTACAGTAGACCCACATGTAGTCGGTGAAACAACCCACTTAGAGGAGGTTCAGTCAGCGATTTCGAAAGACTATGACCATATCTCAGATCTTTTACAACCAGGACACATATATGCAGTTGTTGCCCTGAAAGACAATGAATGGGGCACGGAGTATTGGTTGGCACGATGCATTCGAGGTAAGCAAATATTGAATGGATCATTGATTGATGATGAAGGAAATGAATTTCCTATTGGCTCGACTGTGGTTGAGGGTGAATATATTACACTAGATGGGAAATCAAGAAGAACTAGTGGGCATCTATTTGTGGATTGCAGACTAGGTTTTGTGGTCTATCACTTCACAAACTTGATTTTTGGCACAAACATCCATTTACAGAAAATGTCAATGAAGAACTTAACCAAGGTACATTACTTTTTGCCTCATTCATAGCATGAGAGATTGATGGAGGAAATTATCAACAGAGAGGATCCAACTGGCTATATTGAATGAGATTGGGTAACTACACTTACACTCCACTTGGATTCCAGTTCCATGAGTGATTGAAATTGACAGCTACTATTAAAAGAAAAGATGATCATGATAACTTACTCCACTTTCTATGTGAACTCTACAAAAGCCTTTCCGTTTCCATCTATATCGATGTCATGTCTGAATATATAGCATGTATAATTACTTGTTACAGAGTATGATCTGTTTTATGCACCATCTTGGTAATAAGTATTTATACATGCTATATATTCAGACATGACATCGATATAGATGGAAAGGGAAAGGATTTTGCAGAGTTCACATAGAAAGTAGAGTAAGTTATCATTATCGTCTTATCTGTTAATAGTAGCTTTCAATTTCAACCACTCATGGTCCTCTTGTCTTTTAATATATTTTGACGTGTTAGCTTGCACAAGCACATGATTCTCTAGATTTGACTATGCAATAATACAAATTATCCACTAAAGCTATGCAAGTATACAAATTTTCATCATTTGCATTCTCAATTCCTTCTGTTCTTTTTAATTAGAGATTGAATTTTTTGAATGTAACTTTCAAGTGAAAATGTTTGATGCGGGTACCTTCAATAGACACCCTTCACTGGTTTAATATTTCACCCATGTTTCTCTTACCTTTTCTATAGGAGTTTAAACATCATGTCCTTCACAGGTTTTCTAACTCTGCACTTTATGTTGTTGTCTACATGTCCTTCCTAGAAAACCACTATCTTTTCAACTATCTATTCAAAAAATAATTGCTCTAATATTGTGAAATAGTATTTGACTTGTGCATTATTCTTTCATCTCTAAATTTTAATTGCTATTCTAGTAAGTTTTTATTCTTCTTTGATTTGAGTCAATGATTAGAATTTAATGAGAAAGTAGAAGGTATAACACAGAACAAGGTCAAAGAGTTGTTCATGTTTAAGAGATATAGTTTCTATAACATTTCTTCTATACTTTTTTGGAGAAATATAGTTCATGCCCAATATTTGTTGTATTGGAACCAAATCCTTCATTGCAAATTGACTTCCCAAGCCCTTCTTCAACCTTTTAATAATTCTCTTACCATGCCCAACAATTAGCATGTCATCCCATACCAAGAGTGACCAAGTGTCCTTGAACGACATTTTCATGCGACTTGCAACTTGACATAACTCAACAACCGAAGGTCGGATCGATGATTCATTGAATTCGTTGGTCTCCTAGCATGCCATTACCTCTAGAGGGCCCTCTCCACTATGTTTTCATTTCGCAGTGACTCCACATTGCATCAGTTTCGTAAACTAGGGTTTTTCTTAGTTTCCTTCAATGAAACTATCGCATTGGTGGGTCAACTCTAAAAAATATTCCTCCATTCTAGTCTTGGTGGTGTTCCCATGTCTGTATTAGCCATACACACCTGTCGAAACCAATGGCATGCAATCTTGCTACTCTGTTTAGTTTTTCACTACTAAGCCGAGAGTGGCCAAGTGTCCCTGAACGACATTTTCATGCAACTTGCAGCTTGACGTAACTCAGCAACTGGAGTTTGGATCTATGGGCCATTGACCCCGTTGATCTCCAAGAATGCCATCACCTCTAGTGGCCCCTCTTCACCATGTTTGCATGGCCCAGTGACTCCACTGTGCATTAGTTTCGTAAACTAGGGTTTTACTCAATTTCCTTCGATGCAACTCTTACACTGGTGGGTCAACTCTGAAAAACCCTCCTCCGTGCTAGTCTTGGTGGATTTCCCATGTCGACATTGGCCATACACACCTGTCAAAGCAAATGGCATGTAATCTTTCTACTCCATTTGGTTTTTTGCTCTGGGACCGAGAGTGACCAAGTGTCCCTAAATGACATTTTCATGTGACTTGCAACTCGACATAACTCAGCAACTATAGGTCAGATCGATAAGCCGTCAACTTCGTTGGTCTCCTAGCATGTCATTACCTCTAGTGGGCCCTCTCCACCATGTTTTCATGGCCCAGTGACTCCATTGTACAACATTTTTGTAAACTAGGGTTTTGCTTAGTTTCCTTCAATGCATCTCTCGCACTGGTAGGTCAACTTTGAAAAACCCTCCTCCGTTCCAGTCTTGGTGGTTTTCCCATGTTAGCATTCACCATACACACTTGTCAGATCCAATGAAATGCAATCTTTCTGCTCCTTTTGGTTTTTCACTTCTGGACCGAGAGTGACCAAGTGTCCCTGAATGACATTTTCATGCAACTTGCAACTCAACATAACTCAGAAACCGTAGGTCAAATCGACACGTCGTCAACTCCATTTGTATCCTAGAATGCCATTACCTCTAGTGGGCCCTCTCCACTACATTTTCATGGCCCAGTGACCCCACTATGTATCGGTTTCATAAACTAGGGTTTTTCTCAGTTTCCTTCAATGCAACTCTCGCACTGGTGGGTCAAATCTGAAATACCCTCGTCCGTGCTAGTCTTGGTGGTGTTCCCATGTCAGCATTATCCATACACATTTGTCTGACCCAATGGCATGCAATCTTGCTGCTCCATTTGGTTTTTCACTCTGGGACCAAGAGTGACAAAGTGTCCTTGAATGACATTTTAATGCGACTTGCAACTTGACATAACTCGACAACTAGAGGTTGGATCGACGAGTTGTCAAGTCCGTTGGTATCCTGACATGCCATTACCTCTAGCATGCCCTGTCCACCGTGTTTGCATGGCCTAGTGACTCCACTGTGCATTGGTTTCATAAACAAGGGTTTTTCTCAATAGATTTATTGATGTTGTAATTTGTTGTAATAAGAGGTTCTCGATATGTTATATGCTTGGAAAGATTGCCCTAAAGGGATGTATCTTCATGGTGTTAACGTACACTTGGACTAGGGTTTTTTTTTTGGGTTTCCTGGTGATATTAGCATGAAGATAAGTGAAATGTTGGACCATAGTGACCACCTTCACACACTTGTTGAGGAGAACAAATGAGCATAGTAACCACCTTGGCACACATTGAGGATAAGCATTGCAGCATTGTAACCACCTCTGACACATATGTCGAGGAGCATTGGGAACAAGGAGATGTGGTACACAACTAGAGGAGGAATGCATTACATGATGAAACTTGGATATGCATAAGGACACTAGGGTTTATATATGTAAGTAAACCTTGGAGAAGGAGATATAATACTAGAGGAATAGATGGTTGTCTTACAGAATCTATAGCTCTTGTATTCAAGGCAAAGGAGGTAGAATTAGGGTTGCAACCCTGTACAAGATACAAAGAAAAGAGCTAATGTATTTGGTGATATTATAGTCTTGTTCTTGTGTGATACATGGAGGTTAGGGAAAGACCATGGAAAACTTGACTTGATAAGTCTCGAGCTTCTTTTGATTCCTTCCTTAGAAGAATATTTTTTAAAGTTTAGTTGATTTTTCATGGAGGTCTTCGTGCTTGTGTTTATGCAATAGAAAAAGACCTGGGGTTTGAGGAATCATCTTAGGATAGACATGGGTATGTCGAAACTGGTGCTAGACTTATCTTAAATGCCATGTGCTTCTATGATGAAAGATGATTAGGGTTTATAAACCCTAACGAGGAAAGAAATTATAGTGTGTATACCTTAATGCATGCTAGGGTTTCATGAACTACAATCTTGTTGAGACTTGCATACTTGGGTTTCATGAACTACAATTGCATACTAGGGTTTCATGAACTACAATTGCATGCTATAACTAGGGTTGAAAAGTTATGAGATGAAACACATGTACATGTACAAATTGAAAACCACTTAGGGTTTTGTGAACTACAATTGCATGCTATAACTATTGTTGAGAAGTTATGATATGGAAATAGGTTTTTGTGACCTCTTTAAAATCTATGAGAAGTAGAAACACATGTACATGTACAAATCCAAAACCAACTAGGCTTTCATGAACTAAAAATTGCATGTTATAACTAGGGTTGAGAAGTTATGAGATGGAAATATGGATTTATGAGCTCTTTACAAGTGATGAAATGGAAAAGAGAAACACACCTGTGGTTTCATGAACTACAATTGCATGGTTTAACTAGGTTTGAAAAGGTCTGAGTTGGAAATATGGATTTATGAGCTCTTTACAAGTTATGATATGGAAAAGAGAAACACACCTATGGTTTCATGAACTACCATTGCATGCTAGGGTTTCATGAACTACAATCTTGTTGAGACTTTCATACTAGGGTTTCATGAACTACAATTGCATACTAGGGTTTCATGAACTACAATTGCATACTATAGTTTCATGATCTACAATTGCATGCTATAACTAGGTTTGAGAAGTTATGAGATGGAAATGGGGTTTTATGACCTCTTCACAAGTTATGTGATGGAACTAAAATGGTATGGTATGTTGTATGTTAGTATGGTATGGCATGGCATGTTAGTACATGGTATGATGTTAGTATCATAGGGTATTGTAGGGTATGTACTATTATGTTAGTATTGTAGGGTATGGTATGGTATGCTAGTATGATATTGTATGTTAGAATGGTATGATGTTAGTATGTTATGTTATGGTATGTTATATTAGTTTGTAAGATTTTGTGAACACTTTACAGGTTATGAGATAGAAGTAGAAACACATGTACATGTACACATCCTAAACCAACTAGGGTTTCATGAACTACAATTGCATGCTATAAATTGGGTTGAAAATGGCCCTCCCCATCATGTTTTCATGGCCCAATTTTCTAGATATCACTAAGAAAGGACATGTTGCAGCATTATATTATTGATGTACTAGAATATAAGCCAGCAACCTGCATAATAAAACTAGGGTTCACATATTGAGACATGGAACTACAAAATAGGGTTTTACGAACTCTTTAGGTTTGAAGATCAAATTAGACTGGTTAGTATCATTTAAGTAGAAATTAAAAGGCCATATAGCCTTATGATACACTTACAAATTGAAAACCAACTAGGGTTTTGTGAACTACAAATTGCATATTATAACTAGGGTTCACAAGTTATGGGATGGAACTAGGGTTTTATGACCTCTTTAGGTATATATCATTAGATTGGTTAGTATCATTTAAGTAAAAACCAAAAGGCCCTATAACTAGGCTATGCACATACATGAAATAATTTTATTGGGATTAATATGAACTACTTACTATTTCATATGTTCACAAATGCAAATACCAATGTTTGCAAATGCTAGGAACAATACTCAAATTATCAATTTGTTACAATTGAATTAAACCCTAGGTTATGAATTGAATTTCTTTGTTATCCTAAACCCTAGATAACACTATTGTAATTGATGAATACTTACATGCTAGACTTGCCTGAAATGCCATGTGCTTCTATGATGAAAGATGATTAGGTTTTATAAACCCTAATGAGGAAAACAATTATAGTGTGGAGATTTGAATTTTATCTTATATTATATTTATGATTGGGTAGATTCTAGCATTGGTTATGCATGCTAATTTGAGATAATTTTGGGATGAATTTGTTAAGTAAACTTTAACATTGTTTATTTTGTTAGATATCCTAAGTCTGGACCTTTGGATAGGTCATCATGCACTTGTGTAGGCCATCAAGATGATGACTAAGGAAAATCCTCTGAAATAAAAGGAACTTGCTAGCCAAAATGACCCTTCAAACCATGATTGTACACTCAAAGAGAACATGTCTCTACCAAAGGAAGGATCAATAGGGATGACAAGATAGGAAGTGAGTGGGTAAGATAGGAAGGACGGAAAGTGACCTTAGGCTATGATAGGTGGGTAAGAAGGATATTAGGGCTTCCCTGAATAGGATATTACCTATCAGGGTTTCCTGATTGATTATAAATCACAGGTTATGCATGCTAACATTTAAACTTCAGTTAGGGTTAGGGTTTCCCCATGGATTCTAAACCCTAGGTTATGCATGCTAACCCTTAAATCGTTAAAATTACAACAAGTACAATAGCTCGTTAAAATTGAAAGTTCTCAATAGATCGTTATAGAAGACACATTTTCATGAACTTGTTTCATTTTTTATTTGTCAAGGAAGAACAATTTTTGAGGGATGTTAGCATTATGGGATGTTTTAATTTCAATTATGCATGTGGTTGAAGCATGTTAGTGGTGTTGATGGGACGTTATCATGATATCGTACAAAGTCATCCTCTCTTGCAACCGACATAAAAGTATTTCCAGCAAGCATTTAGCATTATGACAGTCCTATATTTCACTTTTTAGCTAACCAGGACAAAGGTACAATCTTTTTAAGTAAACATCAGTGATAAACAATTTTATAAGTGACAAGTTTCCAAGCCAATGGGACTATTTAACCAAATCAAATTTCCAGTCAAGTAAAATGTCTTATGACAGTCCAAGATGTAATTTCCACTCAAGTAAAATATCTTATGACAATCTAAGATGTAATTTATAGTCAAGTAAAATGTCTTATGACAGTCCAAGATGTAATTTCCAGTCAATTAGGAATGATAATAAGTATATTCACTTGTATTTTGATGACACAATGACTTGCAAGCAATTCAAGGACTTTTCTAGTATTTTGCCAAGTTATGTATGTTTATATGCCACTGTCAAATTTGTCTAAGTATGGCTTGGAATGATTATTTATATACAGTCCCTTTAGGGTGTCTTTGTGCCACTTTAAATTGGGTTATGGAAAAATTTGAGGTGAGGCATTAAAGAATGGGTAAGATAGAAAGGCAAGGAAGTGACCTTAGGATATGATAGGTGGGTAAGAAGGGTATTAGGGATGCCCTGAATAGGATATTAAAATGAATACGTTAGGGAATCTTAGGATGAGTTAGTGGTGTTCTAGGGTTGTCGAAAATGGATATTACAGTCAGAGATATAGGGAGAGTCATGGGGGTCTAAGTAGTGTGGAAATGAAAGGAATAAACCTTTATTTAGAGAGAGGGAAAGGTAGGAGTCTAGGGCAAGGGTTTTAGAAAGGGTTAGGCTAGAATATAATGGTTTAGGTGTGTCTTATGGCTGCCTAATAGGTAGTATTACAGTCTAGTTTGATAGACAATCCTAGGGTTAGTCAAGGATAGAAAATGGAGTAGAAGGCCAAAGGTTAGAATTACTATGTAAATACCAAAGGAAGAAAATTTCTTTCTATTGCAATTTGGACAATGAATAATACTGTATTTTTATGCATTTGTGTATTTTTTTGTTAACTAACCTACAGTGTTAAATTTTTTATGCATTTTATTATGAAATTACACACTTTATTGTTTCGTCAACAATAAGTATTGCAAGCACATAAATTGTAAACTACTATTGTAAAGAAGTACAAAATGATATATTAATATACAAAAATATCCAATCATATACAAAATATGGAAACTCGTGCCCTATACAAAATATGGAAACTAGTTCCGTATACAAAATATGGAAACTCGTGCCCTATACAATGTAACATCCCTTGTATACACCCCTGAATGCATTATAAACTATTGAATAATATTGTATTCGTCTTCTAGTGAGGAGCTCAAGGCCAAGGCCCCACCAGTAAGACCTTGTATTCGATACTAACCCAAAGTTCCTTTGGAGAGGTAAGAGTTGGACGCAACTCAACGATGGGAAACTAAACCCACGAGGAAAAGAATAGAAAATGGTCAAAGAGAGAGAGAGCCTTAACTACGATAACGTAGATTTGGTTTCGTCATGGCTATAGCATCCTACAAGGATTCTTGTATCTCCATGTTTAGCCAAATTAAATGACCAACTACATAATATCAAATGTAAGTAAGACACGGTCTAAGAAATTTGAAGGATAGTGACCTTGACAAAAGAGTCAAGGGGTTAACTGTAAAGTAGGAAGAACCAAAGGGGAAAACCATCCTAAAGAATTAACGGTTAAGAAACTATATGATTTGGTCACCTTATAAACTATGGATAAATCATTCTATTTAAAAAAAAATGACAGATGGATTAAAGTCATCTTCTTATATAAAATGACATAGAATTATGTCAAACTAAAAGGATAAGAGTAAGTCCTCTTGACATAGGTTTATTATATAAATTAGTCAAAAGGAAAAAAAGGGTAGATTGAGTCTTTACCTTATATATATAAAGTGACATAGGTTTATTGTATAAAATATGTCAAAAGGAAAGAGAGGATTTCATCCTTTTCTTGTATNATATATGTGTGTGTGTGTGTGTGTGGTTATTTAAAAACTGAAGAATTCATTCCTCCATTCGTGCGATAATTCCAACTTGACAAAAGGAGAGAAATTAAATGAGTTTCTAAAACTAGTGGTTACGCCAGGGTAAGAATTAAATGATTTATGAATGCCTTAATTTTAGGGCAGAAAGGGTCACCTTAATCTTGGGATTTCTCAACCCAAAATACTCGTGACAAGTGTAACGGAAAAATTCCTATGCTTAGCAATTCTGGCCGAGGAGCACAGCCTTAGGGAAATAAATGAGTGGTCTATTTATAGGGGATAATGACCAGAAGGGAGGGGGAGGGAGGGGATTGCTGAATAGAATTCTCTTTCCACCGAGGATCGTGTCTCTCTGGAACAACATAGGAAGATGGTTCTTAGTTCCATGGCTTGAATTAGCTTCGTAGGATTGAGATCTGGGCATCTGTTTATAATTTCTAAGCCTCGGCCTCGGTTGCACACCTGTCCTTCAAGGAGTAAGGCCTTGAACTATCTTGCTTGGAGTCAATTCCGTATGCATTGGAAATCTTGCAAGCCTGGGAATCTTCCCTATGATGTTTTCAAGGTAATTCGAGTTCCATTTAAGTGCATTCTTATTCAAGAATCCAAGTTATATATATTTATTTATATTTTACAGTAGATGGAAGCCTGTTGAGGGTCTAGACATATTTTTGTTAAAAAACTTAAGGGATGGATTTCATAGCTAAACACAATAGGCTCTATAATATATTTATACCTCAGCATGCACCCAAATTGCTGAAATCACAGTTTTGACTTTAGGGTATTAATTATTGTCCTGCTGAAATGATCGATATAGTATTTTTTTTTATTGTAAGGGTTAGGACATGACCATCCTGTTGCCTACGTTTTCGATGGACTAATAAGTAATTCTATAAGTAAAGTAGAGGTCAAATCTGGTCACCTTAGTCCTAGAAAGTGCATCCAAAAGTCAGTGCGTGTGTCCCTGGTATCATAGGGTTCCCTGCCTAATCATTTAACCCCATCATCCAACAGAAAACGCGTGAGAGGTAGCGCTATCAATATTCTCCAGAACTACGATGAATAATGGTGGTTGACTTGTTTCCATCAAACCATGCCAATGGTCGCCGGAGTTAGTTGGGTTGATTTCTCTCTATCATTGCGTCTCCCTATAATCCCTCTTGATCTGGAATGCAAAGGACCAACACCAGGATCCGGGAATCCAACATGGTGCACATGCCTCCTTTCTCCAGCACATCGAAGAGAAAACAAAACTCGGGATCCTAGAATGATCTATGCCGCACCCTTTCCATCACTGTTTCTTTTGAACTGTCTTAGTATCGATATAGTTTAATAGTGGGTCTAAGATCCATGCTTCACAAAAATGGAGAGCTCTAAAGGAAACGACCTTTGTAACATTGAAATCAGATAGAGTTTTATACCTATGAACCTTGGCAATTGACCTAGTATGCGCAGTGATTTTAGAACAATGAACTGGGTGATGAGTTTACACCACACACTCTGTGCTCCTTCCTGTGGTTTACGTCTATCCTCGTTTTAATTTTTTTTTTAATTAATAAAACTTGAGTATACTATGTTTGACAGATAGGTCTCCCCTCTATGAGTTAGCTCTAGAAATGTAGGAAAACTCTAGCCCCAGTGTATTTCAGTCAAGATTTAGGGGTGGTTGTAGATTTTCACTTGGAACAGATAAGTTAAAGTCTTGGGTGTTATGTTAATAATTTTTTTGCTTCCAAAATAAATGGCCGTGCGATAAGGCTAATTTCGCAAAGTTGGGTTTATCCTTCTATATGAGATAATTCTTGAAAGATTTCAGTACTGGAATTGTGCTTTTGTAAACCTTGATTGAATACTTAATAAAGATTTAGATGGTTTGGTCTAGACTATCTTTGGTGGACGTAACCCCAAGGTTGGGGTCAACCATGTGAATATGGTTGTCTTATTTGTTGTATTATTATGTTGTGCTGATTAATTTCTTTTGTTTACATGATGATGATGTTATGAATGCAATATAAGGGCTTATTGGCGGAGAAGGATTACTAAACATATTATTGCAGACATATATTTTGCAAGCACATCAATTAATGCATTAAGGCACAAGGAGTATTTTCCATATGGTATCAGAGCCAGCTACAACACTGGACCCTTAAGAATGGGCTAACATGATAGTTTTTCAGGATTACATTTGGGAGAAAAATGGAGGATCCATACCATTTCAGATCAGATTCCTAAATGTATATGGTATTTTTATGTGCTCACATTTTTATTAGCTGAGTTTTAGTTCTGTTAAAACATAGCCGAGCTATTCATTTGAGTTTGTTTTCTGAAATCTGGAAGCATAGATTTTTTTTTATGCTAACATTTTATTGGGTAAGTTATGTTTTAGTTCTGTTAAAAGATAGTCGAGCTATTGATTTGATTTTTGTTCCAATATCGGAAAACATAGATGAGTTTATGGAATCTCCTTCAAGATCAGGAATGTAGCCAAAGGCCATAGCTATTTGCTGATTTTAAACGTTGCATTTGCCCAAGGCAAGTTTAGATATGGGTAAGCCTTGAAAGAAAACGTTGTTTAAATTGCAATTTCAAGCTCATAATAGTTCCATTGTTGTTTGTTGAGCATAACCCTAGTAAAGTAAAATCGGTCCATCATTTGATCTGCTAAAGTGGAAACGTTGTTTTATGTATTTTCCAGAGCCGATGTTGTTTTCCATTTGCTATTGGGAAATGATCTCTGCACTTGTTCTTTGTTTAAAAATAACTTTATCTCTATACATGTGTTTTTTTTTGTTTTTTTTGTTTTTTTTTTATTATGAAAGGGAAGATCCAGAACTCCCTTGCACTTGCGTTTTGGGGTTTGAATCTTGTACAATTGTCGGTATTGTTGAAAGTATTAAACATTAACCTTTTAATGGGAAATTATATCCATGTATTTATGTTATATTTTGGATGTCAAATCATTTGAGAACTGAATATGTATAAACTTATTTTTTTTAACCATTGTGAGGACTAGAGCCTCTTCTTGAGGACCAGAGCTTCTTCTTGGACCAGTTTGGTAAGGGTTGTTGTGTTTTACCACTGCAGGTTAGGGGATGTGTATAAATCGTTGATCCCTCTCTTAGTTCAAACCATGAATATATATGTATATATATTTATACAACGATTGTTGAGTGTAAGAGAAGGTACCTACCATCAGAGGTTCAGCTTCGTGTATAAAGCATTGATCCCTCTTTGAGTTCAAAATTTCAATAGGTCCATCATTGTTTTGTTGAGTATAATACATCCATCGCAAGGTTGGACCCTTAGTTCATGAATGTGAGACCATTTGGCAAATTCATTTCTGATTTCAGCTATTAGACGCCCTTTGCTTGACAAGGATGTTTATTACGACCACCTTAATTATTGATTTTGATGTCATTCTATTGTGCTCATTTTACCGCTCTCATGGAATATTGGGAGCTCTATCTTTATTTGTGAATGATTTAAGTATGTAGAATATAAGTTTGTAGGAACTTGTGCTTTATATTGAAGTTCGATGAAGGGCTTGAGGGTGTTCAAATTATGGTATTAGTATGCAAGCTAATGGTAGTAATTAATGTTTGATGGAAGGGGTCATAGGTTTGGTTTAAAGTTGTAGCAGTATTAGTATGCAAATACCTATTTATTCAAGAATCAATACTGTATGTTTAAACATTGCAAGGAGTATCTATGATTATTTCTAATAACAATTTGACTGTGAAATAAAGTTCACAATTGGTAATACTAAGTATTCTGCCATGATCTTCAAGCTTAAATTCGGAAGGGAAATCGCAAATCAGGAAATTATTTTGATACCAACACGATCACTAACTTCCCCTGCTATGAGGAATACATCATAAATTCCTTTTTTTTTTGTGTATGACTACCTCTGCTACGATGAATACATCATAAATTCCTGTTTTTTTTGTGTATCTATCTGCATGTCATTTTGTGTTTGGTTGTTTTTTTTCCCTTGCCTACAATGCCATCATCCATGCAATATTTGGAGGGTGTTATCTCTGCTTGTAAGGTGATATACGGTATTGGGTAGCTCTTAAATATAAAAAATAGTTATTAGGGTTCATGTCTACTCGTCTACTATAGACTAGCTATGGTGAGAGATTTTCGTTTTCACTAGTTTTGATGCCTCTCGTTTTATTTTTCTTCATATGCATTTGTCAAAGCTGAAATGGGCTTAATTTTTTTTAGAGGAAAATGACCATTCATCTTTTGAGTTCGGCGTAATTTATTATTGTTAGTGTTCATCAGGGTTTGTTGAGTTTTATAGTTATTAAATTGTACTCTATAATTTGAGAGATACCAACAATTTTGTACTTTCCATGGGATGTCAAACTTGATTGAATTCAATTACTGGGGTAATTTTTGTTTAATAATTGTAGGAAATGTCTAATAGTATTTCCAGACACCAGCTTCATGGAGATAGCTCTGCTGATTGAGTTTTCTTACAACTGGTGATATCCACTTTATCTCAGGTTTTGTTTTTGGTTGGTTTTGAATACTTATCAGCACTTCATTGAGGATGCCCATCTCTGTGGTTGAATTATTTTAATTATGGATATTTTAGAAGGGGTAGTTTAACTAATATAGTTGTTTTTATTGGTCTTTTGACTGGGATTTCTGACCTTTATTGTGGTGAGGCTTATTGCAGGCAATTTACTTTTGTCTAGAATTACTAATAGGTTTTGGATGTTGGTCCTTGTGGGACTCTTTCTTGATTTAGATTCTAAACATTGGTCATTGTAGCCAATTTAATTCTTACTAAATTTACATGCATTATTAGTTTTTGGGATATTGCTAACACTCTACGACTGACCTGCTTGACATAAAACAAATGGTGGAGCTATGATAGTGCCTTGTTGTCAGTGACCTAGCACTTCCCTTGGGATGGTTTATTAATGTTTCATCATTAGTTAAAGTAGAATTAAAAGTCAGAAGTTAGTTTGCACAGAGGTAGCTCTAATCAACATGACATTTATTTAGTCCTTTACAGATTTATCAAGGCCCACAAGAATTCTATAATTTGTTTGGAGACTTATAATATCTAGTAGATAAAAGTTCAAATATAGTATAGATAAAATTGCAAAAGTGAGTGAATTTTTTATTCTGTTGAAGGTAATGAGTGGTTGCATTGTAAAAATTCTCAGTTTTTATGTGTTTCCTTGCGAATGGTGTTGGTATAAGAAATTGAAAAGGTTTTGTGGCTTCTTGTAAATGCCTTCTTGTCAATTCTGCTGTTAAAAGGCTCTTATCCGATGAATGAGAAATGAAGTAAGGCATGACTTATGCTAAAGGTTTGATGTTCTTTGAATTAATAAAATGATAAATTGACCACCTATGGAGTGATTGCAGGCATGGGAAATTGTGGCCCCGAGGAGTGCTGAAGCTCCAGGACTGTTATGAGTTAAGAAGATATGAGAAAGATCTCATGTGAAAAAAAAGGTTATCACCATAAGGAAGTGGTGATGGAGGTAGTGGTTGAAAGCTACCTTGTTTTCCCCCCGGGCCAGTGAGGGATCACTATGCATTCTAGGGATGCCTAGATGTAAGACATTTTGGTTAAGACTCATTCCGTACACATTGAGAGGACTGTCACAAGAATGGGGAACTCTGTGAAGAGAATAACCTCTAGGAGCTGTGGAGGTGTGCGAGAATTGGAAGTGTCTCAGCTTGGTGAAGCACCCTGAATAGCACAAAAGGAGATACAAGAAGGGTTAGTATCGTCCTTGTGTTGGGTGGCTTGAATTGGTACTTGAAGTACTGTTAGCACTTGGAGTGCTGGGATGGAGGGACATCCAAAGAAAAGAATAATGATGAAGCACCCTAAATAGCACAAAAGGATATACACAAAGGGTTGGTATCATCCTTGTGTTGGGTGGCTTGAATTGGTACCTGAAGTACTATTATCACTTGGATTGCTGGGATGAAGGACACCCAAAGAAAAGAAAATGCTGGGAAAAGGTATGTGTATTACAAGTAAACTGGTACCTATGAAATAATGTCTATTTGTTTCTTGGAAAATAGAACTGACATGCATATTGGAACCATTTTGTAGTGTTGATTTATGAAGTTTTACATTGTTTCAATATCGATGCTAGTATACATGCATATGAATGATCTTTAAATGCAGGATCATGACAGGAAATACAAAGAAAACAATAAGAACAAAAAGACAAAATTAGGAAAGGACGATAGAAAAGAAGAAAAAAATTGGTTGAAAAATAGGAACACCGAGGACAGTGTTATTTTTAGGGGGAAAGGATGTAACATTCCTTGTATAGACCCCTAAATGCATTGTAAACTATTGAATAATATTGTATTCATCTTCTGGTGAGGAGCTCAAGGCCAAGGCCCCACCAGTAAGACCTTGTATTTGATACTAACCCAAATTTCCTTAGGAGAGGAAAGAGTTGGATGCAGTTCAATGATGGGAAACTAAACCCACGAGAAAAAGAACAGAAAATGGTCAAAGAGAGAGAGAGCCTTAACTACGATAATGTATCTTTGGTTTCATCATGGCTATAGCATCCTACAGGGATTCCTGTATCGCCATGTTTAGCCCAATTAAATGGACAACTACATAATATCAAACGCAAGTAAGACATGGTCTAGGAAATTTGAAGGATAGTGACCTTGAGAAAAGAGTCGAGGGGTTAATCGTAAAGTAGGAAGAACCAAAGGGGAAAACCATCCCAAAGAATTAACGGTTAAGAAACTATATGAGTTGGTCGCCTTATAAACTATGTATAAATCATTCTATTATAAAATATAAAAAAATGACAGATGGATTAAAGTCATCTTCTTATATAAAATGACATAGAATTATGTCAAACTAAAAGGATAAGAGTAAGTCCTCCTGACATAGGTTTATCATATAAATTAGTCAAAAGGAAAAAAAGGGTAGATTGAGTCTTTA